>JABXJD010000325.1:607500-656641 GCA_013375575.1 Percina caprodes
TTTTTTTTTTAATGTTTAATGTTCCCAATGCCTTTATATTATTCTATTCTAATGATTTTGACCATTATTAAGCTTTTTAAACACAACTGTACCTACATCATTGATTTAACACAGGACCAATGACTGACCTGACAGAGATGGTACTGATCTTGCTGCAGACCTTCACCAGCTAAACTCTGATTCCCATACCGGGAGTTGAACCCGGGCCACCTGGGTGAAAACCAGGAATCCTAACCGCTAGACCATATGGGACTGTCTATATATCAATAAAAAAGATCTTCATTGGCTCACCAGACCTAAAAGTTAGTTAGTTTCAGCCAATGTGCTCATTCATGCGATATGAATTATACTTTTCGCTCAACAAGAGTTCCCAATCTTCCTCCATTCACTGCCATGTTAAACACCGTCCACATTTCTGAGCACGACGCAGAGCAAAGCTCTTTTTTAAATCGCTGATACGCCCACATTTTTAAGTTTAGCAACATGAACTTTATATCAATACGTTCACAAAGGCCTTCTGGTGCCCACGAGGAGGTTATTTGACTGAAATAACTTTTCATTTTGCCCGTCTGACCATTTGTTTGAGAGCTGGTTCAGTGTCTGAGGAGCTGCGGTTTCCCACAGTTGACAGTTACAGCAGCTGCATCGTTAACAGATCAAAGAGATGACATCACAGAGATCAAAGGCTTCCTAGCTGTGTTTACAAACATGGCCACTGATCATATGTAGCCATGGCAACCGTTTCCCAGACACTGCAACACTCTGTATGTCTGAGTGTGTCCTGCCTTCAGTTTGTCCAGGACTATAACTGCAGTTGAAGCCGGCTATGCAAAGTTGCCAAAATGCTCTATTACACTTTTGCTTCCTACTAATCTTGTTAGGCCAGAGTCAAGGATCAATCACAAATTGACAGCTGAGATCAAAGTCTTCAGTTTTTGGATTAAATTAGAAAATGTGTTATTTGGCATTATTGCCTATTATTCTACATGACACACACACCTACTTTCCATCATCAGGGTGGACCTGATACTAAATTAGATGTCCAACGCTCAACTTTAAATTAGCCACGTTGTATCCTTTGGGCTCGTCCGGGATTTGAACCCGGGACCTCTCGCACCCAAAGCGAGAATCATACCCCTAGACCAACGAGCCACATAAAACAACATTTTAGCAATTTTACATCAAGGAAATGCAGCTCTGATCTGTCATTGACTTGCAAGGCAATGGTCATAAAAAAAAGAGAAAAAAAAAAGATAAGCCCAGAAACACCTTGCAATATTACATTTTTAAAAAAGCAACAGCCAATCAGAATAGGCCATGCTAAAGTTAGAAATAAAGTCTAAATTATTCATGAATAAAATAAAATCCATAGGTGTAATAAAGTATTTGTAAGTTAACATGGAGGAGGAAGAGTTTTCTCCTCTTCGTAGAGGAACTGTACGGTAACTTAGACAGTTAGTCTGCTGATTGACATGTACGTGTTCACTCGGCGGTGAAAACACACTTTCTTACAAGTTTCTTTGAAGGGACATGCATAAGGGAATGCAGGGTGACCATGTACCTCAACGCCTAGCACACAGGAGGCTGGTGCACAGGATTGAAACGGCCATATCTCCACATGGGAAGGCTACAGAGACCTGCAGTTCTAAATTATTTTCTAAATTAAAGGCGTACTTAATTACTTACGTGGTACTGTTTGAAAAGGTCCTCCTCCTTCTCTCCAAGACAGACTATGAGACAGCGAATGGCAATTTCTCTCTGCCCCCTTACAGCCAGAGTCTACCACAGAACAGGGGGGCCACAGGCCGCAGCTCTGCAGAACCCTGCACCAGAAAGACGCCAAATAACGGTGACAGCAGAAGTACACCACCCACCTAGAGCACAGGCACCCAAAAACACAGGAGATTGGTCTCCTAATCCACAGCTGTCCATAGAGGACAACCAGACTCCACCTACCTCTGCTATTTTTTCAAAAGTCTTCTTCCTCTCCTTGTTCTCCAACCCTCACTCCCCCCCCCCATCCTTTCTATATCACAGACACCCGGAGAACAGACAACCAAACAAAAAAATAGAACAAACAACTGCCTTCCCTAGAGCCCAGGTGTTGATCCCTGAGATCAACTTTTCCAGGAGGATCCCAGACCAGGAACAAGAGAACATCAGACAATTAAACAGGTACATCACTGAAAACCAGAACTTTATTCACTGGAACCAGCCCACTGTGGGCGTGGTTAATAAAAGTCCTCCTGCACACAGCTGATTGCAGTTGCAGTGTGAGTGCCATGAGAAGCAGCAGAACGTCTCTCGGCTTTTCTTTTCCTCCAAGTTCAGTGCTATGAAAATTGGGTTCACAACGAGTAGCCACTGTAACATGCTGCTCTGCCAACAGGTTATGGGCCCAGACAAACCCAGAGAGGATATAGGCGTGTTGCCACCGGTGTACCGGTGAAGATTAGCATGCTGTTAGCACCATGAGCAGACGGGCTGCAGATATGAGCCATGGTAGCTGCTGGTCGCTGCTCCTTTTTGATGGAGAAGAAAAGAGTTGTGAGGTATGGGAGGTGAAATTCCTGGGCCACCTTTGTTTGCAAGTGTTAAAGGACACTAAAGTCTTTTGAACCATTTGCGATTCATGTCACACAACGTGATGAGACAATATCTTTTACTGAATTTAAAACAAAGTTACGCAGCAAGAGGACACAGAGAAGATGCAGCAACAGATGACAACGTGATGAAGGTGCAGCAGCAGAGAGCGAGAGGGATCTGTTTTTGTATTATTGGGTATTGGGGAAACAGAGGATGTGCTGGGAAAATATGGCACAAGTTGGGTGTGCTTGTGTGACTATGGCCGGGGGTATGTGGGACAGGGAACACTCAACCATTTTTATTAAGGAACATTATTTTTCCACATTTTTGGACTGAGTCTGTTTCTTTTTTGCTCACATCCTCTCCACATTTAGAGAAAGTTCATTCAGAGAGAACGGATGATGCCAGCGAGCATAAAAACAGCTATGGCACTTTGGCCCCCCTTTTTAAATCTCATGTCAAAAATCTCGGGGTAACATTTGATAATGGGCTTAAATTTGACAAACAGATTAGCTCTGTTGTCAGCTCAAGCTTTTTTCAGCTCCGTCTTTTAGCCAAAGTCAAGTCTTTTCTCGGTCGGCAGGATCTCGAGAAGGCAATCCATGCTTTCATCAGTTCAAGACTGGACTACTGCAATGCCCTTTACGTTGGCCTCAGTCAGTCATCAATCTCTCGTCTCCAACTTGTGCAGAACGCTGCTGCCCGATTTTTAACAAGCACGTCCAGACGTGAGCACATTACCCCTGTGCTGTCGTCACTTCACTGGCTTCCAGTCCGTTTTAGAATTGATTTTAAACTCCTGCTGTTTGTCTTCAACGCCATTTATGGCTTGGCCCCCTCTTACTTGTCTGAGATTTTAACTTTTCGCAATTGTGGCAGAGCCTTGCGCTCCTCGGGTCAGCTTCTGTTAGAGGTCCCTAGGTCAAGACTTAAGCAGTGGGGCGATCGTTCTTTTGCCGTCGCTGCTCCCAGACTGTGGAACAATCTACCCCCTGACATCCGCACCACTACTGACCTCAGCCTTTTTAAAACGAAGCTTAAAACCCACTTTTTTGAATTAGCATTTAATTCCGACTAGGGCAATACTGTTTCTTAGGTGCCCTCCTTCTGTCTGCTCCTTTTTATTCATTTCTGGAAGGCTTTTAATGTCCTGCAGCGCTCCACCACTACAGCACTTTTAGTTTGTATCTGTATGTTTCTGTATGTATTATGTACTGTTTTATGGCTTTGTTGTAAAGCACTTTGGGTACCTTTCGGCTATTGTAAAGGGCTATACAAATAAACTTGATTGATTGATTGATTGACATTAATAAAGTATACATTAATACTATATACAGCAGCATTCACCATATTGTTCTCATTGTCTTAGTCATGCATATCCAGATCTTATTTTAGGGCTTTATTGTCAGATTAAAGCTTAAAGAGCCCTATTAGACTATTTATTTTTATTATTCATTCATCCTATTTGTTGCATTGGTGTCTCCGAGGATACGACGACACGCTCTGATGCTTTAACAATTTCTAATGCTTCACCTCCTGCCCGTGGCTGCAGCGCTTCACCTGAAACTCTCTGAGCTCTTGGCCCGCCTTCCTGGGAGGCCAAGTCTGCTCTGATTGGTCAGCTGGCACACTCTATTGTGATTGGTCAACCCAATTACACCAAGCCAGTGGGCTAAGGCAGCAGTTATGGTCCGCGGGGGTTGGTCAGAGCTTTTAGAGTATGGAGCTAGAAAAGGTTTTCATACCAATAGATCAGATTAGATTATGCTTTATTCATCCCACAGCGGGGAGATTCCGGTATAGCAACAACATCGCTCTCAACATACCTTTTTCTATCTCTCAAAGATATGTTTTTATATATATTTATATGTTTTGGTATCAGTGTGAAAAAAAGTGTTTGTCTCAAAACGTTTTTCTTCTTGCTCTCAAAACCTAATGAAATAAAATAAATGATAATAATAATAATAATAATAATAATAATAATAATAATAATAATAATAATAATAATAATAAGTCTTTGCTCTCATCTCAGGATTTTTCTGTTGAAAATAGTGTCATGGCGGGGCGTTCCTATTGGCCAGTAGGGCGGGGTCACGTTCTTATTGGCCAGTTGGGTGGGGTCACGTTCTTATTGGCCAGTTGGGTAGGGCCACGTTCCTATTGGCCAGTTGGGTGGGGGCCATATTCCTTTTGGCCAGTAGGGTGGGGCCACGTTCCTATTGGCCAGTTGGGCGGGGCCACGTTCCTATTGGCCATTTGGGCAGGGGCCATATTCCTTTGGCCAGTAGGGTGAGCACCATCTTGTCTGGGAGTCCATCTGAATCATTACACCATGAAAATGCTTCTTTGCTTATCCGGTATCGGGTCGCGGAGGCAGCAGCTCCAGCAGGGGACCACAAACTTCCCTTTCCCGAGCCACATCAACGAGCTCCGACTGGGGATCTTGAGGCGTTCCCAGGCCAGATTGGAGATAGAATCTCTCCACCTAGTCCTGGGTCTTCCCTGAGAACTGTTGGGGGGGCAGTAGCTCAGTCCATAGGGAGTTGGGTCGGAAACCGGAGAGTTGCTGGTTCAAGTCCCCATGTGGACCAAAGTAAGGAGTTGATTGATAGCCCCCTCTGCTGTCAATATGAAATATTAAATTGTGTGTGTCACTACAGGGCTGAGTGCTGTCTCATCAGCCGCTGGACGTCAGTACTATTTTGTGTATGACAGGAAGAACTTTACTGAAGCCCAAAGATACTGCAGAGAGAAATACACAGACCTGGTCTCTGTAGACAACATGGAGGTTATGAAGATCCTGAACAACACCGCAGATCTAGACCACATGTTCTACTCCAAGGACAGCTACGTGAGTTCACCTTTCTCTTTCATGTCAAAGTCTTTCTGACAGGAGGGATGAAACCCTCCAGAGGAACTAAGAACTACATGTAGAGCAGGAAAAAGAAAAATATTCATCTTTGAAATGTAGTAAAAAAACCTCATGGAAAAACAAGGAAGGGATCGAGGGACCCTGCCCGGTGGAAGCCCGGATACTGGATAAGCAGACGAAGATGGATGGATGTTCAATGTAAGTGATGACAACCACTCAGTAACAATATATATTTAAATGTTTATGTTAATTTGAGGCTTTAGCTGTCCGTGGACATCTTCCAAAGTTACAGTCTTTGTTTTTCTGCTGCAGCTCAACAGGGAAACTCTGTCTGCTGAAGGTTACACTCAAACTCTTTAGACTTCTACTACATTTCCATCCATCCATCTTCATCTGCTTATCCAGTATCGGGTTGCGGGCGAGCAGCTCCAGTAGGGGACCCCAAACTTCCCTTTCCCGAGCCACATCAACCAGCTCCGACTGGGGATCCCGAGCGTTCCCAGGCCAGGTTGGAGATATAATCTCTCCACCTAGTCCTGGGTCTTCCCCGAGGCCTCAAAATGCTCCTTTAACCGTCCTATTACCTGCTCAGTTGAGGTCAACAGCAATCCATCCTTACTGTATACAGCTTGGATGATTCCTCGCTTCCCCTTCCTGAGGTGGCGAACGGTTTTCCAGAAGCACCTTGGTGCCGACCGAAAGTCCTTCTCCAGGTCTGTCCAGAGTTGCCCCCTCCCCGACCCAACTCACCACCAGTTTGTGATCAGCTGACAGCTCCACCCGAATGTCCAAAACATACGGCATCAGATCAGATGAAACGGTTAGAAAATCAATCACTTACCTTATGAGCACCCTAGGGTGCTCTGGTACGTACACTTATGAGCACCCCTATGCTTGAACATGGTGTTTGTTGTGGACAATCTATAACTAGACCAGAAGTCCAACAACAGACCACCACCCTGGTTTAGATCAGGGACCCGGTCCTCCCATTTAGCCTCTCCATGTATTTCCATCATTGCCCACGTGTGCGTTAAAGTCCCTCAGCAGAACTATGGAGACCACCACTGGAGCCCCATACAGGACTCCGTTCCCATACAGGACTCCATTCTAGATCTTCAAGGAGGCAGAGTACTCCGAACTCTTGTTTGGTACACAAACAGCAGTCAGAGTAAACAGTATTTACAACAGCAGAGATCTATGTTCTCGAGAAGCTAATATAAAATCAGAAACTATCACTAATTCTTTATATCACAGCCAGACAGCTGACAGTTATTTCTTAAATACATTTTAATGATATTTGTGACACATCACTGCAGTTTCACCGCCAAATGCTTCTGTGCTTCCAACTGGGATTGAGATTTTCAAATTTGTGATAGAGAAAGAAAGAAAGAAAGAAAGAAAGAAAGAAAGAAAGAAAGAAAGAAAGAAAGAAAGAAAGAAATTTTGTTTGTTAATATTGGTTAGTCTAGCTAAGCTAATCTTAAAGTGTCTCTCATTTAGGAAAATGGAAATGTAAACTCCATTAATGGAAATTAACAAAGTGTCTAACTGCAACCAGAGAGCCTGGATAGGACAGTCCAGGGACAGCTGGAGGTGGTCCCTGTCAGACCCAAGTTTCTACAAACCCGGGGAGACGGAGTTCAGACTATGGGGGCCAGGAGAACCAAACGTTGGACACAGTGGAAAAGCCTGCTCATGGATACGATCTGATGGACTCTGGTTCTACCAGAATTGTGACATCACAGCGTATCCAGTCTGTGCAGATGTCAGAGGTGAGAGTATTAACTAGTGAAGTTTCCCTTCTCTGCTTCTCATTGCCTCTTTGTTTTCATTACTCTGGTCTCCGTAGTAACAATCACTCCGACAAACAGCAGCTTCCAGCCAGTTGGTGCCATTCAAAGAGCTTTCCAGCTGACTGAGACAATAAGACGGCAGAATGAGAGGGGACCAGCTCAGTGGGGCCTCAGCACCCCCCCAGAGGAAGACCTCTGATATTATAGAGATTGGACTCGTGCATGTTCACGTGCACACATCTAAACAATATAAACACACATGTGTTTAATAACCCCAAGGAAATATTCATATGCAGACATACATATAATCAAAACAATATAATCTTGATTTATAGATTTGAGGACATTTCTTATTAAAGTGGAGAGACTGTTTGTTAGTTTATTGATGTGGTTCTGTATATCTCAGTGGATTTATTGTAGATATTATAAAGACTTGAATCCCAGATGTGGATGGATGGAGGTCTGATGTTCTGCTGCCTCTACACTTCTCTCTGCTCCATTTTCAGGGTCAGAGGTGACCTTTGTCCTCGTCCGCTCCCTTTTGACATGGACTGGATCCCAGAAATACTGCAGAGATCACTACACAGACCTGGCCAGTGTGAGGGACATGACAGATATCCAGAAGATACAGGCTGTGGTATTTGACGGTGTATTCTGGTTTGGCCTCTTCAGGGACTCCTGGAAGTGGTCTGATGGAAGTTCCTCCTCATTCAGCTTCTGGAAGACCGGGCAACCTGATAACAATAACAGGAACCAGACCTGCGTGGCTGCCGACTTCAGCCAATCAGGAGCCTGGGAGGGTTGGCCATGTGACATGGAGAGGGCGTTCATTTGCTACGGCCCAGGTGAGTGGTACGGTCCAGGTGAGTGGTACGGTCCAGGTGAGTGGTATACGGTCCAGGTGAGTGGTATACGGTCCAGGTGAGCCTTAATGCTCAATTCAGATTTTTTATCTGACTGTTCACAAATTTTTTTTTTAAATGTGGAACACAACAGACTATATATACTGTATATTACAAATAAGTTATCTATCTATCTATCTATCTATCTATCTATCTATCTATCTATCTATCTATCTATCTATCTATCTATCTATCCTGTTTAGATCTTTTTTTAATCACACACAAGAGTCTAAATATATTCTGTAGGTAAGAATAAATAAATAAATGTGATGGAGGTGTTACATCACGTACCCCCAGCTTCCCCGATGATGGATGCAGCATCCTTGATCTTGTAGGGGCCTCGGTCCTAGACCACGGTCCTAGACCACGGTCCTAGACCGCTCTATAATTTACAGATAGAGCAGGTCTAGACCATTCTGTAATTTACAGATAGAGCCGGTCTAGACCACCAGGGCCCCTCGGTCCAGTGGGTCTGCTTGCTTGTATGCAGGTTCATTACTCCTTGTTAAATAACTGCATTGGGCTGTAATTGTATGCTCCAACTTTTAAAACCGTGATTTGCGTTGATGTTCTCCAGAAACCTTCATTCGGTGATATGGAGCTGTATATTTTGTAATGTAAAGTCATGTTTGAACTCATAAAGTTTCTTTGATCGTTCCAAAGTGGTTCCTGTTACAAAGAAAGTGATGAAAGTGAAGTTTGAGAAGAAGGAGAATGTGGATCTGAATGACCCTGCTGTGATGGCAGCCATGTTGGATCAGGTACGTCATGTTTTCTACTGTTTTACCTTCATGAAGAACCAATCTAATAAGATACGTTTGGTGTCTCAGCTCCAACAGAAGCTGAGGGCCCAGGGGCTGGACCACAACATCAAGCTGAGCTGGAGGAAGCAGGCCGATGGAAAAGTCTTCCACAAGGAAGACCAGAAGACCAACAAAAGGAGGAGGAGGAAGAGGGACGAGCTGTAATGCTGAGTCTGAGAAATACCTTCACCGTTATACTCACAGCTTCTCAGATACGAAGATTTGATGGTTTTTTAGTCACATTTGGTGAAAAACTTTATCTAGTTGAGCTCCAGACTATTAAAATAAAACTAGACTTTATCTAATTTATCAGTTTTGGGGAAATATAACCGACATGTTTGACTGTTTCATGTTTAGAATCTATTTTAATAAACATCTCTTTGTTTGAGAGTAAAGGCTTTTTGACTCCTGCGTAGTCGCGTCATGTGAAGGACGACGCCAGGCGATCGGTGTGCGGTAACCATGGAGATACAGCAGATAACACAGTTCAGCTCTTACAGCGTGCGGACGATATGTTAATTAATATTAATTCATGTTTTATTGACAAAATGTGTGTGTGTGCTTATTGCAAAAGAGCTGTGTAAGTCATTGAGGAAGTGGTGACCTCTGGGTGACCTCTGATGCACAGAAAGTTAAGATTAAGTCATAAAAATTGTTTGTGCTTTTATGGCATGGAGGTGCATTGTTGGAGGAGTCAGATTGGGCGTTGGGACAAATTCCTTACAGCGTCTCCCTTTTAAAAAGGTGATTAAAAAAGTGATAAAAGGCGACAAAAAGACAAAATGTCGAAGGCTATGAATGTGATGTTTCTCATGTTGTAATATGCTGGTGATATATTATATATTTACATTATATATTGTCCACAAGGGGGCACACTTGGTTAAACCCAGAGAGTAATCATATCACTGAAGATGAATAAGCTCATTAAAGAATATCAATAGCTGCTTTGCTGTGTCGGAGTTTGATTTCAGAAAAACTTCACTTCAGTTTGGCTGTGTTACGATTTGGCATGAAGGAGGACCCAAACGTAGAGTTGGCAGGCAAAGGCAAGATAAATTATTTTAAAAAACAGAACAAACCAAAGGGAACAAACAGTCCAAACCTCCAAGAAAAAATGCAAAATCTCCAAAACACAAAATCCACAGGGGTCCAGGGAGAAAAAGGGCGAGGAACACACAGGACGATAAAAGGCAGGGGAGACTAACAGGAAGCTGGTCTCAGGAACTCACAGGACGACGAGGACCAAACAGTAGGGATGAGCGAGTACATTTTTATGGATGAAATAAACTTGCCATGCCATTAAGATTAATCTTCAGCAGGTTGAGACATTTCACTTGAGACACTTGCAGCAACACACACTTTGTTAAATATCAACAGACTAAACACTTCTACAAAGCATAGGAATTAGCAGAGGATGGTTTCGATCCATCGACCTCTGGGTTATGGGCCCAGCACGCTTCCGCTGCGTCACTCTGCTCTGATATGCCTCTTATCATTTTAGTTGGGACACCCAGTGAGGCTTACCGCGATGGTTTGGACTGGGTCGACTAGGGTTTTCAGCAGCTCTCCAGCAGACGGCTGTACTCACTCTGGTCTTCATAACGCACAAGTCTTTCTCCTTTTACTAAAGACTTCCTTGGAGGGGAACGCCGATGAGTTGAAACTATTTTTGGTGGGCTTTGCTGTTTGGCCGAGCGTTTTTTACTTCTGAAAAACAAATATGCTGTCCTTAACTAGACTCAGATTCTTAACAGCAGCTAAATAATAGAAGCAAGACCCTTGTCCATTTTCATGGGCCGTGAACAGCGACTGAGACGACAGGACTCCCCCTGACTGTGACCCGGACCGACCATAAAATACTTGGGGTAAAATTTTATCGGGAGGGGTGTGGGAAATGTAAATGTGAAAACACCACCAACACCATTTAAGCAAGATGTAGATTAGATAATACTTTATTCATCCCACAGTGGGGACGTTCCCTTGTTACAGCAGCAGCGGTTTCCTACAGTAAAAGCAACAAAACTAACAAGTAAACACACAAACAAACAGGCAAACAACAGTCAATGAGCAGAAGGTATAGACTGAATGGAAAGTGGCGTCAACTAAAAGGTATTGTAAAGTGCGGTTGCCATAGTACATCAAACAATATTGCAGTGTGACTAAGTGATGTTAAAATTAAATTGAATATGTAATTAAAATAATATAGCAAAAGTAGGTAACCATTATATAAATTATATTTACCCCCACGAAGGTCCAAATCCTGCCAACAACGAAAGGCATCCCATAACGGTGGTAGTAAGGCAAAGACACATCACATTATACCAAATCGCAGAGGATAACCCATATCAATTGCATGTTTAAAATAACATACTGGTTATGCCCCGCCCATTTCAACACAACCCGACCCACTTCCTTTTAAAATTTTGGACTACAACAGACATTTGGCTGGCCTTCTATACACTTGCCAACAAAGTGCACCACTGTTTGCATCCAATGGTGTGAGAACGTAGCTATTCCAAATGCTGAATGTAGGGCTAGTGGAGCAATGGATAACACGTCTGACTACGGATCAGAAGATTCTAGGTTCGACTCCTGGCTAGCTTGAGCTGCTATTTAGCTGCTAAATCCATTGTTCATTATTTCCAACTTTACCCCTTTACAAACTGGCTATCAAAGTAAATTTACATGTATAAAGAGCCAAATGATGAGGAAATATTGTTTCAACATGTGTGTAAATTCATCTAAGCCTCTCAGTGTCAGACAACTACAGCAATCATCAAGCTTTTGCTGTTGTTTTTCGGTTTTTGCTTGCTAATCATCTTTCCTTGAAAAACAAGTTTGTCCCTGAAGGACAGAATCAGCAGTGCTAGATAAACCATCCATGACATTTTCTTTTGTTAGTCAACAATTAGGAAACCGGAAAATATCAGTATAGTCGCTATTCAGAGTTCCAACTATGACAACAACAAGGCCCTACTGTTACCAAGTGGCCGTGATCGTATAGTGGTTAGTACTCTGCGTTGTGGCTGCAGCAACCCCGTTCGAATCCGGTCACGGCAGCTTTGTAAAGCAGCTTCACTGTCATAGCTCTAGATTTTTCCATCCTCTGCTTCATTTTACATTGATTGAAACTGGACAGCTTAGGATAAAAGTCCTGCAGGAGGCCCCACATTTTGGACTACAACAATGATTTGACTGGCTTTCTGTCCACTTTCCAACAAAGATCAACACTGTTAGCATAGAATGGTGTGAGAACCCAGCTACTCCCAATGCTCTCTGAACGTAGGGCTAGTGGGGCAATGGGTAATACGTCTGACTACGGATAACAAGATCTTAGGGTTGACTTTAGGGTTTGTTCTGTTCTTTAGCTATTAAAATTAAATTACTTGACCCTCATTTCCAAGTTTACTCCTGTACAAACTGTCTATCACAGTAAATTAAATACACAGTAAAAAGCCAAATGGTGCGTAAATAGCTTTTCAACATGTGCTAAAACAGCTCCTGCTGGTGTTGGTTGACAAAGATGGATGGATGGAACCCTGTTCACTAGCTCATTGTATTCTTGCATGACCCAGTTTTCTATATCAATGTTCTTTTTAACTACCCAATTGTAATTACCCAAAATATCATGATTTATTCCGCACAAATTTCTTTGGCAAGTACAAATCTCTACTTTCATTAATTGTGGGGTGTCTTATTCAGTTTTATAGCATTTGAAAAAAAATTGAAGTGTTTTTGAAATAGTATTGAGTAAAAGTTGACATATTCCAATCTGTGATTATCCATCAACATATTTTCCTTTAATTTCTAATTATTTCTAAATAATTCCTAATTTCTGCTTTTCTAACTCAAACATTAGGTATAAATTCCTATAATACTATATTATTGACCATTAATTCCAAAAAACTGAAAAACTAAAGTTAATAAGTTAGTGTTACGTAGGGTTGAAAATGTCAAAAAAATGGACAAACATAAAAAAACATCAAAAATGTTGAAAAAGGACAAAAACGTAAAAAAAAGTTAAAAACATTGATAAAAGTGGCCCAGGTGTAAACCAGGACCCTGTGACATCACTGTTGGGTGGGGTTTCAGGTGCATTTGTTGCTGATTGAGGTCAGAGGTGAAATAAACATGAACTTTACCAGCCAAGGTACTTTGGGCGCTGACTGCCTGATTTTAACGTCTTCGATTCTGCTGTAATAAAAATTAATAAATTGATTATTTGATATTAGTTGACTATATCGGGATATGCAACTGAAGGAAGACTCACCGGTCGTCATGTTTACAAGAATAGGGGACCCAACTCGTAGGGATCTGCACCGCCAATAAACTGTAATTTCTCTAAATATCGTCCTTCCGTATATGCCTTTATATCTTGGATGCTTTTCTGTTGTTTAGACATGGCTACATTCACTTAAAGTATCCAAAGTGCCCAATACTTTGAACCCAGGATCTCCTGTTTACTAGACAGGCACTTTAACCAACTAAGCCACAGCACCTCCATGGGTAACTGCAATGTTAAGTCTTCATTTGTCTTTTACCTACATATGGCTTATACATGGCGCGCAACTGGATGGAAATGAACAAGCTAGTTTCTGTGACCGAGAAACCACCAGTAAAATTACTGACACATCATTATTTGCAGAATTTTCTTGGATACCAAATATTTGAATTCAAAGTCAGAGTCCAATTGAAGTGTAAGGAAAATACCTTCTGTGTCTTGAAGATCGACCTCTTGCCCATAAAACATCTGGCTGACGTAGTCTCTGTGGCGCAATAGGTCAGCACAGTCGGCTGTTAACTGAAAGGATGGTGGTTCAAGTCCACCCAGGAAGTGTTGTGCTTAAAAACCTGGAATGAGCCAACTCTGGGCTGTATCCTTCTGCAGGAGAATATAGAGAAGCCCAAAGATAACACAAGTGGTGTTACTTTATCAGAAGGTACAGTACTGTAAACCATGTACCTATCGATCATTTGTAATGCGGTTGTGACGGTCCTCTACGGACAGTCTCGCTGTGTTGTGTGTGTGAAGCTGCGTCTGCATATAGGGAAACCAGACCGAATCAGGGCAAGTACGCTGTCATCTTGGACAGAGACACAAGCAGCCCACAGGAGTTCTGCTCGTTTTTATTAACTATTTAACTGTGATCGTATAGTGGATCAGATCGAGCTCTTGCCCATAAAACATCAGGTGATCTGACTTCCCTTGTTAACTATGTCCTGTCCCTATGCAAGTCCTTTAAAACCTGTTCTTTATTTGCCTTTCCCCACATCCTCTGAACGCTTCGCTAACTAAATGACTTAAAGTTGGCCAGTAATTGTTGCTTTTTAATCTTTGTTGTGATTGTTTTGTGCCTTAATATTATACATGTGGATATTATGAAAGAAACTGCCAAGCAAACCCCTGCAACTCTTTGGAAGGTTCCATGGTGTAATGGTTAGCAGTCTGGACTCTGAATCCAGCAATCTGAGTTCAAATCTCGGTGGAACCTGGTTTTAAGCCATGGCACAGGTGAAAACAATCAACTTTCCACATCTAGTTTAAAGTAGGCTTACAGGTCTAATGTCCTTGGCCATTTAGACTGAAATCAGTACGTTGGTGGGGGCATGTTGAGGAGTCAGCTGGTCGTTTGGCTGAATCTCATTTATCTATCTTACCCCTTCACCTCAGTTTTGCGCGTTCACGGGACCTAGTGGTGTCCCATTACCTATTTCGACCGAGGGGTAGGGGTAAGATCGGGTGGATATCTCTCGAAACCAAGTGAGGACGAGAGTTGACTTGTAAAAACACAAGCAACAATGGCTGCCCCATCGACCAGAGAGACACATAAATGTAAATATTTTCGGCATTAAATAATTGATCCAAAAGTTACGACAGTCTTGTTTTGTAGTCTATGCAGTCCTGTACATATATACCTGCAACATGGACACATGTAATGTTCTGGTCCAAAACCACGTTACATGTCACTTTGTGCTCTGGAAAATCAGAGAATAACTTCATTGCACTTGTTAACCCTTGTGTTGTCTTCCCATGAAAAATCTTTCTTTTTAACACTTTTGTTGATACTTTTTATCAATGTTTTTAACTTTTTCTTACGTTTTTGTCCTTTTTCAACACTTTTGACATTTTTTGAATGTTTGTCCTTTTTTGACATTTTCAACACTACATAACACTAACTTATTAACTTTAGTTTTTCAGTTATTTTTGAAATTTATGGTCAATAATATAGTATTATAGGAATTTATACCTAATGTTTGAGTTAGAAAAGCAGAAAATAGGAATTATTTAGAAATAATTAGAAATTAAAGGAAAGTATGTTGATGGATAATCACAGATTAGAATATGTCAACTTTTACTCAATACTATTTCAAAAACACTTCCATTGTTTTTTTTCAAAAGCTATAAAACTGAATAAGACACCCCAAAATTAATGAAAGTAGAGATTTGTACTTGCCAAAGAAATTTGTGTGGAATAAATCATGTTAATCATGTTAGAACATTGATATAGAAAAATGGGTCAATTTGACCCGAGGACAACATGACGGTTAAGAATACACCACCATATGCAAACATTAAAATAACTGATAATGAGGCACTGCTGGGATTTTGACCCAGTATCTCCTGTTTACAAGACAGATGCTTTAACCACTAAGCTACAGCGCCTCCTGCAGGTTTCCCTGTCATGCAAGAATACAATGAGCTAGTGAACAGGGTTCCATCCATCCATCATCGTCAACCAACTCCAGCAGGGGACATAATATATAATAACATAATATATTGGTGATATAATCCCTCCACCTAGTCCTGGATCTTCCCTGAGGCCTCCTCCTAGCTGGACATGCCTGGACCACCTCCTGAGGGAGGCCCCTAGGAGGAATCCTTTCCAGATGCCTGAACCACCTGGTGGACCGAGCTTCACTGGCTCTATGGGGGTGATGAGATGTGGATGATCAGCACCAATGAGAAGGAGTGGGCTGGCGTTCTCAAACTGCTGAAGGGAGAGACCTGCCAGGTACTAAGTGGAGGGATTATATCTCCAACCTGGCCTGGGAACGCCTCAGGATCCCCCAGTCGCTCGGAAAAGGGATGTTTGTCCAGTCCCCTGCTGGAGCTGGTCGACGAAGATGGATGGATGGAACCCTGTTCACTAGCTCATTGTATATTTAGATCATATACAGTAAAGTTAATCAAGGTAGGAGCTGTGGCTTAGTTGGTTAAAGTGCCTGTCTAGTGTTGGGCTGAAATCCTGCCCTTCTAGATACTTTCAGGAAGAAGGGTTCAAGTCAGTAGGTTGGATAAAAGAACGTTTATTCATATAGAATACATGCATTCTAGAGACAAAGTTACAGAGAACATGCATCCATAGCTCTCCCAAGTTTGTCTCCCCTCCCGCCTTCCCGCATGATTCTTGTCCTCAAGGGGGTTTCAGTTGCCACCACGTGACATGTCCGTAAGATTCGTGTCTAGCAGCGATTGGCCTGCACAATAGATAACAGGTCTCAGACTTCTACTGGAGAAGCCCTTTACCCAAACACAAGACGTGTCCCTCACCACCCTTGGCCCTGCTTTTCAGACTCAACACACTCGGCAGAGCTATGGTTGGACACATTGTACCAAAACAACCTATGATAAGGTCTCAGTGAACTCTAAACTACATGCTTCTTATTCAGAAGTGAACCCAATAATCACACTGAAACCAAGCAGACTATGTGTAATGTTTTAGCTCTTTTACCTGAAAATCTAATGAATTTAACACATATGATTAATATAATGCACTACATGAATATGTTTATAAGCACACATGATATGAATATATTTTATCCCAACATTTCCCCCTTTTGGTCTCACCAATGAGACCACCTTTATTGAATACCTATTCAGTGAACAAAGCAAAATGGCAAACATCATCCCGGCATTAATCATGGAGTTTTTCACTCCCCCTTTTGAACTTTTTTAAAAGTTCATCACCAATCAGAAATTCTCTACACAAAATCAGAATCACAGTTATAATTACAACAGATAATACAAATAACAATACAAACCGCTTCATTTGGAAATGGGATTTCATCTTGACCGTTGACCTGGACACTTTTATACCAGAATCTTTGTCAACCTGGTGTCCACTTCTTTCTTCAACCAGGGATTGTACTAATCACCTGGAGTTGGAGCTTGGGAGGATTATTCTGCCCCTTTGCTGGTCCCTTTGCTCTCCTGCGCTTGTCTCCTCGTCCGAAGGGATGCGTGCGTCTCCTTCCAGTGCGGCTTGCACTTCTCACAGTGTCCGTCCTGGCTCCTCTGCTGGCGTGCACTGACTCCAATGATACCACGTGTCCCCCGCGTAGTCTCACTGCATGGCTGGTGCGTTCAGTCACCTCGAACGGACCGGTCCACCTGGGCTGGTTCCTCTTCCTTTATCACTCTGAGGCGGACCCAGGCATTCTGGAGGACCGTGTGGGCTGTGGACCTTTCACTTTTCTGTTGGGAGAACTTGGACACAAACACTTGGACACAAACACTTATTTTCTTTTATTTTTCTTAAGTCATGCACCATTCTGTACTTGCCTGTGGCTGGTTTTAGGACTGGGACAATAGGAGTGTTCCACTCAGATGTGGAGGACTCCAGTCTCTAATAGGCCTTGTATTGTTTGAGGAATACTTTAAAGAGCCACTGGTTTAATGGGGCATTGAGGCTGTCTGATGGGTTGTGAGGTTTTCATTTCAAATGTGACAGGTTTACAATGTACCAACCCTACGTCTGTGGAGCCTGTACTCCACATGGATTCAGGAAGGGAGGCCACCAGTGCAGCATCAGGGTGATCAGTCATTTCTCTTCCATGTGACCTAGAGATGAGACAGTGCTCCAAGAAAGCAGTATTATGCACATATGGTGGAAATATGCGGATGCAGTATGTGTCTGAACTAGGTGAGTAGAAAACAAGGTCAAACTGAGCGCGTCTAAAATCTCTAGCAGCTACTGCTAATTGGGCCTAATTTCTTAGCTTAATGTTTGGGGTAATGTGGGGAACAGATTCACCTGATATCTTAAACCAGGACATTTGTTCAGGGGTGAGTTCTACCTCAGCAGCTACAAATTTGAGGACCTGCATAGAAATTGGTGGATTTCAAATCCCACTGTTTCCCAAATATGTTATCAAAAACCTCATTATAATAGAGAAGGTCATTTTCCCTGTCATAATGGAGGGTGAGGTGTGGAGGATCAGCAGGTGGTACATACGGATGGAGGCTGCAAATCCAGGGTTTCCATTGTAGGTCGGCAGACAGGATGCCAGTGTGAGTGGGTGTCTCAGGAGACAGACAAGCCCAATAAATGTCAGTTTTGCGGTGAGATCCAGGGCAGGTGCCAACAGTCACTGCCCCCTTTTGTCCCACATCCCACAGTTCAAAACTGTCCCATCAGGAAAGGTGAGAGAAATACCTTCAGGTGAGCAGAGGATCGACACTCCCAGTTTTATGCCGTAGCCGGGAGCAAGGGTAGGGTTTGGGGCCTGGTGTCCCCCTCTTTGACCTCTTCCTCGCCCTCTTTGCATTGGTTGAGCATGTGGGCAGGCGGCTTTCCAGTGGTCCATCGTGCCACACACGAAGCATCCCTTCTGTTGAGGTGGTTGGGGTCTGTTGAAACGAGTTGCAGCCCCCCTGTATGCACCCCTGTACTGACCTCTGTATGGGAAAAAATATCCCTGGGGAGATGGGAAAGCAGGAGGATAGACTTGCTGAGGAGCAGGGAAGGGAGGAGGGAATTGGGGAATAGGAGAATAAGGGTAAGGGAGGGGATGACTGGAGGGGGTGGAGGATATGGGTTAGCGTCATTATTGGAACAGTCAGCAGGTGTGGTTACAAACATTTGTTTCTGAGCATCCTTTTTGTTAAATTTAGTCTTAGCTTCTTCTAACTGCAATTTCAAAAGCTGTGTCTGCAGCTCTGTGGTTTCATTCCCTTTTTGTCAGCCTTACGTTTAGCAATGTCTAACTTATGTCTAACATGTTTCCGCCATACTGCATCTTCACAATCATCAAATCAGGATTTTCTTCCAATTTTACACACACCTCTGATGGCAGCCCTGCAAACACTGCCCTCCTGAACCACACAGATGTATTGCCCTTTTGTGCTGGATTTTGTCCTGTCTGACGCAGCCATGTGTCATAACAATCAATCAGCTAAATATTTCACCAGTCTAACTTTGGGGACCCACGGGAAGCTAGGTATCCCCGCGGACTGGGGCAGAGGATAACTTCTCCTCATGACCCCTGCATTACTTTGTCTATTGCATTCCTCTTGCTGTTCTTGCCTCATTCTATGACTGAATGGAGCATTCTCCTGACTGTCTGTCTGCTGCTCTGAGCGAGCGCGTTCCTGTTCTACAGAGAGAGAGGCAGAGAGAGGGGAGGGTCGGGGCTTAGCTCCGGCTGTGTGAGCTGGTGTCTTGAGTCGAGGGAAAAAATGACCGTGCCGGCCGTCACATCTATTACTGAGTATAGACCGGGGGTCTGGGGGGCCTTTGGTTCGAGTGTCGGATATAGTCACATAAGAGGGAGGCTTAATGTCATGTCTGGGGTCTAACTCAGTCTTGTTCTGAAACGTAGGACCTTTGGCTCTCTGGTTACCCTTGTTCTTTTTTTATTTTTATTTTATTTTTCTGGCATAAGATGACTCACACTTTTTTAATTTATGAATTTTCAGACGCTGTTCTTGAGTTTTCGTCGCAGTACCAGAGTCTTTAAGTCGGCTAATTGTTTCTTACACTCTTCTAAATCTATTTCTGACTTTCCACAAATGTGCCTTGTCTTTTTCAGCTGTCTTATCTGCCATTCCGCGCATTATCAATTCCATTTGTGCTTCCCACGGTTTATAGGGTCCGCAACCCACGCCGGTAATTATATGATCTCTTTGGGCCTCCATTATTCCAAATTTAAGTATTACTTTATGTATGTCTTTAATTATCTTTTATTTATTTATTAATGTACATTTAATTATGTTTATGAGACTACCTTCACACTGGTTAATCAATGTCAGCGCTACCCTTCGTGATCACTCGCGGTGCCACTACCGTTCACAACTCTGTCTTTAGAGAAGTTACCTTTCGTCTCTGAGACTACCTTCACACTGGTTACTCAATGTCAGCGCTACCCTTCGTGATCACTCGCGGTGCCACTACCTTTCACAACTCTGTCTTTAGAGAAGTTACCTTTCGTCTCTGACTCATCTTCACGCTAATCAAGCCAATTTAACGCTGCCTTTCGCATCTACTTAACGATCGTCTTTGCGCGATTTTCAGATCTTTTCGATGCTACCTTCACACTTTCTCTTTAAAGTGCTACCCCTTAGAGTCTTTACTATACAACAACAAAACAGAATTTATCACAATCTGAAACGTTCCCCCAATCCAACCTCTATTTCTAGATGTCAAGATACATCAAAAATATCGTTCTAAATTGTCAACCAGTACCAAGGACCTCACACATTCAATTTAGCTTTCTCCAATAATGCAGATTTGATATAAACAGGCTCTGCTTACCTTTTAAGTGTGGCCTTTGGTGAATGATTAGAGAGTCCGGTCCTGGTTGTTTTGTCCAATAGAACCTCTTCCTCCTGGCTGGCTCGCCAAATTGTTGGGCTGAAATCCTGCCCTTCTAGATACTTTCAGGAAGAAGGGTTCAAGTCAGTAGGTTGGATAAAAGAACGTTTATTCATATAGAATACATGCATTCTAGAGACAAAGTTACAGAGAACATGCATCCATAGCTCTCCCAAGTTTGTCTCCCCTCCCGCCCTTCCCGCATGATTCTTGTCCTCAAGGGGGGGTTTCAGTTGCCACCACGTGACATGTCCGTAAGATTCGTGTCTAGCAGCGATTGGCCTGCACAATAGATAACAGGTCTCAGACTTCTACTGGAGAAGCCCTTTACCCAAACACAAGACGTGTCCCTCACCACCCTTGGCCCTGCTTTTCAGACTCAACACACTCGGCAGAGCTATGGTTGGACACATTGTACCAAAACAACCTATGATAAGGTCTCAGTGAACTCTAAACTACATGCTTCTTATTCAGAAGTGAACCCAATAATCACACTGAAACCAAGCAGACTATGTGTAATGTTTTAGCTCTTTTACCTGAAAATCTAATGAATTTAACACATATGATTAATATAATGCACTACATGAATATGTTTATAAGCACACATGATATGAATATATTTTATCCCAACACTAGCAAACAGGAAGTCCTGGGTTCAAATTCCAGCAGCACCTTGTTGTTGTAGCAATCATCTCAGTTTTCATCACCATGTCTACTCAATCCCCATGCTGCACATTAAGCCCTGGTAGCAAGTAAAAGAAAGCATGTTACATTTACACAGAAACACAATGTTAATGCTGACTTAAGATGATACATGTAAACACATGAAATACACAGAAATGTGTCTGACGCGCTGCTGCTGCTAGCCTTGTCTGTACACATGTATGTTTCTCATTGACATAATTCAATAACTTGTTAATTGTTAACTTGAACCTGGTTCGGAAATGAATCAGATCATCTAAAGGGGGTGGATTAACTACCCACATCACACCTGGAATACCCTCAAGATGTGAATGATCCTTTGGAACTGAAATGCCTGGGAATCCCCATCAGTCATTCAGAACTGCCCAAGGTACTTGTGAGATAGACTCTTTGTTGTCTGATTGATGGTACTAACTGTGATGAAGTCTGTCAGGCCTCGGCGGTTCTCCACTGTAAAAACTGTTTCTGTATTACAGCTGTGATGGCCGAGTGGTTAAGGTGTTGGACTTGAAGTCCAATGGGGTCTTCCTGCGCAGGTTCAAACCCTGCTCACATCAGTTTCACATACCGAATAAATAAGAAATCAGTTATTGGTAGTTGGCACCCAATGGTTGCTGCTTTGAAAATGGATTTGACAATTAAAAGGTATTTATTTTGAATCCCATTTCCCAACTGTGGACTAATTACCCACATTTAACTCCAAAGACCCACAAGGTGTTTTATTTGCCTGATTAATTAGTTAATTAATTAATAAGTGTGCTACTTTGGCTCCACTACAGGTCTGTGTCTGTCCATCTGATCCATTTCACTCACCACTGAGTCAGACTTAATGCCCCCCACAACACCGTCTGATTGGCAGCCAACTTAATAACAAGTCTGGGGATGAAATGCAAACAGATGTAATCTCTGCAACAACAAGGTGCTGCTGGGATTTTAACCCCGGGTGATTCTTCCTTCAGTTGCATATAGTCAACTAATATCAAATAATCAATTTATTAATTTTTAACAGCAGAATTGAAGACGTTGAAATCAGGCAGTCAGCGCCCAAAGTACCTTGGCCGGTAAAGTTCATGTTTATTTCACCTCTGACCTCAGTCAGCAACACATGCACCTGAAACCCCACCCAACAGTGATGTCACAGGGTCCTGGTTTACAAGCTTTAAAAATGTGTTCAATCCATTTCCTTTTGATATTTATTGGCCCTCAACAGGCCAGAACTGGGCAAAATTAAATAATGCTTGTTAAGCACTATAGCAAAAATAAATAACAAATATATACACTCTTTATAGTGCAGGTAATGTAAGTGTTAAGTGATGATCAGGCACTGCTGGGATTTGGACCCAGGATCGACTGTTTACAAGACAGGCGCTTTAACCACTAAGCTACAGCGCCTCCTACGGGTGTGCCTGTCATGTAAGAACACAATGAGCTAGTGAACAGGGTTCCAACCATCCATCCAACTTTGTCGAGCAGCTCCAGCAGGGAACCCCAAACTTCACTTTTCCGAGCAACTGGTGGATCACAAGGCGTTCCCAGGCCAGGTTGGAGATATAATCCCTCCACCTAATCCTGGCCATTCGGTGGTGGACTTGCTGGTGTGTTTAGGATCATTGTCCTGCTGCAGAACCCAAGTTCGTTTCAGCTTGAGTACGAACAGATGGTCGGACATTCTCCTTCAGGATCTCTTGGTAGACAGCAGAATTCATAGTTCCTTTTATCACGGCAAGTCTTCCAGGTCCTGAAGCAGCAAAACAGCCCCAGACCATCACACTACCACCACCATATTTTACTGTTGGTATAATGTTCTTTTTATGAAATGCAGTGTTCCTTCTACGCCAGATATACTTGGACACACACCTTCCAAAGAGTTCCACTTTTGTCTCATCGGTCCACAGAATGTTGTCCCAAAAGTCTTGGGGATCATCAAGATGTGTTGTGGAGAAATTGAGACGAGCTTTGATGTTCTTTTTGCTCAGCAGTGGTTTTATCCTTGGAACTCTGCCATGCAGGCCATTTTTGCCCAGTCTTTTCCTGATGGTGGAGGCATGAACGCTGACTTTAACTGAGGCAAGTGAGGCCTGCAGTTCTTTGGACGTTGTTGTGGGGTCTTTTGTGACCTCTTGGATGAGTCGTCGCTGCGCTCTTGGGGTAATTTTGGGCGGCCGGCCACTCCTGGGAAGGTTCACCACTGTTCCATGTCTTCGCCATTTGTGGATAATGGCTCTCACTGT
This sequence comes from Percina caprodes, assembly GCA_013375575.1. Lineage (NCBI taxonomy): Eukaryota > Metazoa > Chordata > Actinopteri > Perciformes > Percidae > Percina > Percina caprodes. The sequence goes on from JABXJD010000325.1 coordinate 630,984, forward strand.
GGTTCGCTGGATTCCCAAAGCTTTATAACCCTTTCCAGACTGATAGATCTCAATTACTTTCTTTCTCAATTGTTCCTGAATTTCTTTGGGTCTCGGCATGATGTGTAGCTTTTAAGGATCTTCTGGTGGACCTTACTGTGTCAAGCAGCTCCTATTTAAGTGATGCCTTGATTGTGAACAGGTGTGGCAATAATCAGGCCTGGGTGTGGCTAGAGAAATTGAACTCAGGTGTGGACAACCACAGTTATAGTATGTTTTAACAAGGGGGGCAATCACTTTTTCACACAGGGCCATGATGGTTTGGATTTTTTTTCACGTTTAATAATAAACACCTTCATTTACAAATTGCATTTTGTGTTTACTTGTGTTGTCCTTGACTATTGTTTAAATTGGTTTGATGTTCAAACACTTAAGTGTGACAAACATGCAAAGGAACAGGAAATGAGGAAGGGGGCAAACACTTTTTTCACACCACTGTATGTCCATTTCTGTAATTTTTGATAAAGTATTTTATTTTTATTGTGATGGTGGATAATCAGGATGGAGCAGTAGCAACCCCTAGTGATGGCTCTGCTTTGAGCAGACGCCGGTAAGACAAAGCTGATATGACTAATGGTTAACCTGTGTTACACTTTGAAACTAAAGAAACACACACATAGTTAACAGAGATCTGGGTGTTGGTGGTTATTGTAAATAGGTAATGTTGGTGACGTATGGTATGGTTTTAAACAGAATGACGGACTGATGAATGTAGCAGTAGCAGGTAAGTCACCGTAGTTTTAGATGTTAAAATGTGCGCACAAAGCTACGGGATTACTGTGGAGGAATGGAGAATGGCTAGGTTAACTGATAATTTTAAACATTGTGAAAACATATGAACACGTTAAACATATACGGGCATATAACATATACCTACAGTCTCAGTCTTTGGATGGTATAGGTAGCGTATCGCCACCCGTCACAGTTACCGACAATTTTGGCAATGAATGAGTATTTCACATAGGACACTTACGATTGGGTGGTCATTTAAAAACAGGGCCTGGCCAGTACAGATATAAACAGCAGAGTCAGCAAGGAGTCTACCAAGTTGCCTCTTATGACTTAAGTCACTTCACCAAGCTATGTCATAAGAGTATAATGCAACTCCAAGTCAACACATTACACAGGTCCCAGCTATGTAACACTTGCAAATGGCAGTGGTGGGATTTGAACCCACGCCTCCAGAGAGACTGGAGCCTAAATCCAGCGCCTTAGACCACTCGGCCACACTACCTGCATGAGACAGCCCTCCACATCCTGAGACACACAGAGACCGTAACTAACGGTATCCTTGTTAATGTCATATGAACAAAAGCCAAAACTTTATTGAAAAATGCCAGTACTTTATTAAAAATTGTAATCATGCTTTGTCATTTTTCTCTGGCATTGTTGATTTTAGAATATTGTAACCAGCATTAAGTGAGTAGGTTTAGGTCTGTGTGAATATGGGCTGAGCATTTACCTGGGCTGAACTTGTGAACATCTTCTTTTGCATATTCACTGTAAAGAGCCATTACTCCTCCAACTGCCAACTATTGTTCCAGAGACAATAGGATATACAGTTTTAGATTGCAAGGTAACTGTCCAAGACCAAAGACTTCACTGAAATACCTCAAGGGATCAAAACAGTTTGTCAAAATGGGAAAGGTCATGTTTTTGATTAGAAATTCCAGCACAGTTGTTCATTTACCATTCAAAAACAAAAGTACAATCATAAAAAACATACTACTTAGATATTGCAGCCTTCCTGATCACATCCACAGGGGGGATCTGCATTTGCTTTCTTACCAGCAAGTTTCTGGAGGTCCAAATAGAATCTTTGATGGCGGCCAGGGTGAGCCACTGATTTGCAAATTCACATGCTGGTATCTGTTTCTTTGGGCTCGTCCCATATAGCACTAGCTGTGCTGTGAGGACCTCCCTTGCTGGTAAGTACGGGAATTGCAAGGAGCCGGCTGTTGCCCACAGGTCTGGCAGCGCTGCACTCCCAGAGCAAATGCCTCACCGACTCGGGCTCGCCACATCCAGGTCGGGGCAGGATGAGTGTGCTGACATGCCCCGGGAGGGAATAACGGACCTGACCGGGAGGATCAGATGAGCCACCATCCATGACAAGTTGCGGAGTCTGTTTGGGAGAGCCAAATGATTCATGTTGCACCAAACAGTTTAGGGCTTATCAAAAGCTAACCCACTCACTGGACTCACTGGTTCCCGCTCCTGCACAACTGAAATGAGAGAGCGACGATTGGTTAAAACATCCACTTCTTCTTGCTCGAGGTTAAAACGTTTTAAAAAGGTCTGGATAAAAGCATAGGTTGGTGGCAGGATTACAGACTCATTTACTTTAAGATCAGAGGGTAAGGTCTTCAATCTTCTGAGGTATGATCCCATCCAGAACCGTGCCATAGCTGCAGTCTTAGGATTTCTGGATGGGGCCATGGCTGCTGTTATGTGTATAGCTGGAAATCTGCTCCCTAAAAACAATAACAGTAATAACAATAACAATAACTCCTTTCCCTCCTTTCTCCTTTGGCTTCTTCGTCACTCTTCCTTGCAATCGTTCCCACTTGGACCCCCACAGGAAATAAAAAAGGGCTTGTTGCAGGTCTAAAATCTCTTTTCTGGGTGGGATACTCGTCAATTGATCTGCGAGTTCATGTGAATGATTTTGCAAAATCTGAAGAAATTCCCTCCAGGGCGTCCTGTGTTATCACATTTACATTAATGGTAAGTGCATGTACATGTGTCAACTCCCTTCGATAGCTCAGTTGGTAGAGCGGAGGACTGTAGAGGCTTAAAGCTGAAATCCTTAGGTCGCTGGTTCAAATCCGCTCGAAAACTCTTTTCCAGAGTTAGCCGTCCGGGATCAATAAAGTATTTCTAATTCTGATGTAGAGATGGATGGACGACCCAAAAGCATAATACTTCTTGCCGAGACATAACAAGAAACAAAAAAAAGAGTTGGTGGAGACAGAGTTGAGCCCTGACAGAATAGAGAACTACAGATGTGAAATTGTGAACAGAAGAATTGGAAAAAAACTAGAACTATAAAGGACAAACCTTTCTTCAAAAAATCTTTATTGTGCTCACATTGGCCCTCATTTATGAAACGGGCGTACGACCTAAAACAGCCGTAGGACGGGCGTACGCCGATTCTTACGCAAAGTAAAGCATTTATTAATTTGAACGTGAGCGTAGGCTGCAAAAATCTCAGATCTGGTTTTTCCCCAGCGATCAATAAAGTAATTGGATGTCATTGTAATCACATTCAGATCGTCTCAAATGGAGACACTGGTGATTATTGTGTGTGTACAAATGCAGAGGCAGTACATTACAGCAGTTGTCCATTGCTAGCTAAATAAATAAAATAATGGGAGTTTTGGAATAGATATTAAGTACTAACTGGTACTTTCTATTGCTGAATGAGCTCTATCTGGAGGAAAAAGGAGTTGCACCAAAGAAAGTCATTGGACTGTAACTGACCACTCATAGACTGTTAATGGCATACATTGGGATGATGGTTGTCTATTCATGAAGCCATTCATTACTTACAATAGACAAGACCATTGAAACTTGATCAAAAAGAAGGTGTAGTTGAGTGGAAATGGCTGCATTCAGTATTTAAGATGGCAAATCTGTGTAAGGAACCACTTCCACTGCTTCTATATCACAACACAGAGGATGCCAGAAGAAACGTTGGTTTTATGGAGAAGCTCATGAGCAAAGAAGGTTGCTGACTGTAAGACTTTGACATTGGTCTAACGAAAACTGTTGAATTCAGTAAGTGCTACTTACTCTGACAGAGGAAATGATGCAACAAGTATTACAAAGGCAATAAAGTAGAAGATTAACTTAATACGTGTCTAACAGCTCTGCACTTCTCCCATGTCCTGCTTTACTCAGCAATTGAGAAGGATTTGAGAAAATTGTATAGCACAGTGTTGTGCATCCTTGCATTTATGGTACTTAATGCAAAAATCAGTCTCAATGCCCAGATGTGTTGCAAGATTTGTAGTGAACTTTGTATTTCCCAGTGGTGGTGGTATAGTGGTGAGCATATCTAACTTCCAAGCAGTTGACCTGGGTTTGATTCCCAACCCTCGCCGTAACTTTCTTTGATTGATGTTACTTGCTTTATTTGTCAAGAAGTAACCAGAAAGGTTACTTGCCCAACCTGGTTTGATAAAACATTATACCTCTTTGGTTGGTTCAAATAAGGAGCATATCAATCAATCAAGCTTCCTCCATGAGGATCCACAGACACAGGCAGTGCACTACAATTTGCACTCTTCCCGTGTCTGGTAACTCATCATGTTATGGATGGTGGCTCATCAGATCCTCCCGGTCAGGTCCGATATGCACTCCTGGGGAATGTCAGCACACTCATCCTGCCCCGACCTGGATGTGGCGAGCCCGAGTCGGTGAGGCTGTGGGCGTGCAGCGCTGCCGTGACCTGTGGGCAACAGCCCGGTACCTTGCAATTCCTGTACTTACCAGCAAGGAGGTCCTCACAGCACAGCTAGTGCTATATGGGACGAGCCCAAAGAAACAGATACCAGCATGTGACTTTGCAAATCAGTGGCTCACCCTGGCCACCATCAAAGATGCCATTTGGACCTCCAGAAACTTGCTGGTAAGAAAGCACATGCAGATCCCCCCCGTGGCTGTAATCAGGATGGCTGCAATATCTAAGTAGTATGTGTTTCATGATTGTAGTTTTGTTTTTCAATGGTACATGAACATATTTTAAAGAGTAGTTTTAGATCTGTGCTGCGAATTTTGACAAACTGTTTTGATCCCTTGAGGTATTTCAGTGAAGTCTTTGGTCTTGGACAGTTACCTTGCAATCTAAAACTGTATATCCTATTGTCTCTGGAACAATAGTTGGCAGTTGGAGGAGTAATGGCTCTTTACAGTGAATATGCAAAAGAAGATGTTCACAAGTTCAGCCCAGGTAAATGCTCAGCCCATATTCACACAGACCTAAACCTACTCACTTAATGCTGGTTACAATACTCTAATATCAACAATGCTAGAGAAAAATGACACTTAAACCAGTTTAAAATCTCTATATGTCAAAAATGAACATGTCTAACAGCATTTTAAACATTTGCAATAAAATATGAATGGTGCATTTCCCTACGAACATGCGAAAAAATGCTTTTCATCAGTTTCCGTAGTGTAGTGGTTATCATGTTCGCATCACGAAAGGTCCCTGTTCGAAACAGGGCGGAAACACATTTCTTTGTTTGTGTTGACTTTGCACAATCAAACTCTGCTGAGATAAACTCTCAATAACCTTCACGGAAAATCTCCCTGTTGTGAAATCATGGCCAAGCCTACTGAAGTTTCCACAGTGCAGTAGTCATCACATACAGTTTAGGTTCAGGAAGCAGACACCATCTCCACATTTAAGAGTAAGCCTTGCTTTTTGCTCGTTGATGAAGCTTATAGTTAGGGCTCAGGAGTTCTCCTCCCATGCTGACCACAGCCTAAGACAAGGCCCGCTTTCCCTGCCTGAGTAGTCCAACGTGTTCGCCGGGACTTCCTCAAGGCCTTGTAGCATTGGTTAGCAGCTGTTAGAAAAATCTCCCTCGGCCTTCCCCTTATTGCTCCTTCCCACCTGCCTCACCTGGAGACTTAGGCTGCCGCTGGTTTGACTTTTTCCTGTGTGGGCACAGAGGCGATTCTTCTTTGTTGCTGTGTCTTTGGCGGCCGCTTGCAGCTCGGGCCATTTGGGCCGGCCGCAGCCATCCTGATCACAGCCATGTGGGGGATCTGCATGTACTTTCTTACCAGCAAGTTTCTGGAGTTCCAAATGGCATCTTTGATGGCGGCCAGGGTGAGCCACTGATTTGCAAATTCACATGCTGGTATCTGTTTCTTTTGGCTCACCCCATTAGCACTAGCTGTGCTGTGAGGACCTCCTTTGCTGGTAAGTTCGGCAATTATTATTAAGTATGTGATGAGCCACCATCCATGACAAGTTGCGGAGTCTCTTTGGGAGAGCCGAATGATTCATGTTGCACCAAACAGTTTAGGGCTCATCAAAAGCCAGCCCACACAGTGGACTCACTGGATCCCGCTCCTGCACAACTGAAATGAGAGAGTGACGATTGGTTAAAACATCCACTTCTTCTTGCTTAAAGTAAAAACGTTTTAGCTGCAGTCTTGGGATTTCTGGATGGGGCCGTGGCTGCTGTTATGTGTATAGCTGGAAATCTGCTCCAAAAACAATAACAGTAATAACAATAACAATAACTCCTTTCCCTCCGGCTTCTTCGTCACTCTTCCTTGCAATCGTTCCCACTTGGACCCCAGGAAATAAAAAGGGCTTGTTCCAGGTCTAAAATCTCTTTTCTGGGTGGGATACTCGTCAATTGATCTGCAAGTTCATGTGAATGTTTTTGCAAAATCTGAAGAAATTCCCTCCAGGGCGTCCTGTGTTATCACATTTACATTAATGGTAAGTGCACGTACGTGTGTCAACTCCCTTCGATAGCTCAGTTGGTAAAGCGGAGGACTATAGAGGCTTAAAGCTGAAATCCTTACGTCGCTGGTTCAAATCCGGCTCGAAGGAAACCTCTTTTCCAGAGTTAGCCTTCCGGGATCAATAAAGTATTTCTGATTCTGATGTAGAGATGGATGGACGACCCAAAAGCATAATACTTCTTGCCGAGACATAAAAGAAACAAAAAAAGAGTTGGTGGAGACAGAGTTGAGCCCTGACAGAATAGAGAACTACAGATGTGAAATTGTGAACAGAAGAATTGGAAAAAAACTAGAACTATAAAGGACAAACCTTTCTTCAAAAAATCTTTATTGTGCTCACATTGGCCCTCATTTATGAAACGGGCGTACAACCTAAAACAGCCGTAGGACGGGCGTACGCCAATTCCTACGCAAAGTAAAGCATTTATTAATTTGAACGTGAGCGTAGGCTGCAAAAAAATCTCACATCTGGTTTTCCCCAGCGATCAATAAAGTAATTAGATGTCATTGTAATCACATTTAGATAGTCTCAAATTGAGACACTGATGATTATTGTGTTCATAAGTGCTTCTCTTTGGGGTTGTCATCATCAGACACTTACAAATGCAGAGGCAGTACATTTCAGCAGTTGTCCACCGCTAGCTAAATAAATAAAAGAATGGGAGTTTTGGAATAGATATTAAGTACTAACTGGTACTTTCTATTGCTGAATGAGCTCTATCTGGAGGCAAAAGGAGTTGCACCAAAGAAAGTCATTGGACTGTAACTGACCACTCATAGACTGTTAATGGCATACATTGGGATGATGGTTGTCTATTCATGAAGCCATTCATTACTTACAATAGACAAGACCATTGAAACTTGATCAAAAAGAAGGTGTAGTTGAGTGGAAATGGCTGCATTCAGTATTTAAGATGGCAAATCTGTGTAAGGAACCATTTCCACTGCTTCTATATCACAACACAGAGGATGCCAGAAGAAATATTGGTTTTATGGAGAAGCTGATGGGCAAAGAAGGTTGCTGACTGTAAGACTTTGACATTGGTCTAACGAAAACTGTTGAATTCAGTAAGTGCTACTTACTCTGACAGAGGAAATGATGCAACAAGTATTACAAAGGCAATAAAGTAGAAGATTAACTTAATACGTGTCTAACAGCTCTGCACTTCTCCCATGTCCTGCTTTACTCAGCTATTGAGAAGGATTTGAGAAAGATTGTATAGCACAGTGTTGTGCGTCCTTGCATTTATTGTACTTAATGCAAAAATCAGTCTCAATGCCCAGATGTGTTGCAAGATTTGTAGTGAACTTTGTATTTCCCAGTGGTGGTGGTATAGTGGTGAGCATAGCTACCTTCCAAGCAGTTGACCTGGGTTTGATTTCCAACCATCGCCGTAACTTTCTTTGATTGATGTTACTTGCTTTATTTGTCAAGAAGTAACCAGAAAGGTTACTTGCCCGACCTGGTTTGATAAAACATTATACCTCTTTGGTTGGTTCAAATAAGGGAGCATATCAATCAATCAAGCTTCCTCCATGAGGATCCACAGACAGAGGCAGTGCACTACGATTTGCACTCTTCCCGTGTCTGGTAACTCATCATGTCATGGACGGTGGCTCATCAGATCCTCCCGGTCAGGTCCGTTATGCACTCCCGGGAATGTCAGCACACTCATCCTGCCCACCTGGATGTGGCGAGCCCGAGTCGCTGAGGCATTTGCTCTGGGCGTGCAGCGCTGCCGTAGACCTGTGGGCAACGGCCGGTACCTTGCAATTACCGTACTTACCAACAAGGGAGGTCCTCACAGCACAGCTAGTGCTATATGGGCCGAGCCAAAAGAAACAGATACCAACATGTGACTTTGCAAATCAGTGGCTCACCCTGGCCGCCATCAAAGATGCCATTTGGACCTCCAGAAACTTGCTGGTAAGAAAGCACATGCAGATCCCCGTGGCTGTAATCAAGAGGGTTGCAATATCTAAGTAGTATGTGTTTCATGATTGTACTTTTGCTTTTGAGTGGTACATGAACATATTTTAAAGAGTAGTTTTAGAACTGTGCTGCAAATTTTGACAAACTGTTTTGATTACTTGAGGTATTTCAGTGAAGTCTTTGGTCTTGGACAGTGACCTTGCAATCTAAAACTGTATATCCTATTGTCTCTGGAACAATATTACTGGTTACAATATTCTAAAATCAATGCCAGAGAAAAATGACAAAGCGTGATACATTTTTTTAATAAAGTATTGGGATTTTTAATAAAGTGTTGGCTGTTTCTTGCAAAGGTTTTTTTTTAACATTAACAAGCCTACCGTTAGTTACGGTCCCTGTGTTTGTCACGATGTAGAGAGATGAGATCTGCAGGTAGTGTGGCCGAGTGGTCTAAGGCGCTGGATTAAGGCTCCAGTCTCTCTGGAGGCGTGGGTTCAAATCCCACCGCTGCCAGTTGCAGCTATTACACAGTTGGAAGCCAACATTTGTGCTCAATTGTTATAACATTGCTTGGTGAAGTAACCAATCACCTTGCTGAGATTGTTCCTCGTTAATGTTGTCGCAATGTTGAAGAGGCGTGTCAACCAAGACAGCCCCTCTGGACGGATTTCATAAATCCTGGGGATTTGCCACTGTGGAGTTGAGGTCAACAGCGTCCCATCCTTACTGTACACAGCTTGTATGGTTCCCTGCTTGCCCTCCAGAGATGGCTGTAGATCACTGCCTGATGAAGCCAACAGAAAAGAGCAAAGAGTCTGCAAAGAGCATAAAAGGAATTCCAAGGTGCCCAGACTTGACACTCTCCCACCTCCTGCTGCACCGTTAGACGTGTTGTTCATGTCCAGGTGTTGTGCTCTTTCCATCGCTTGACAATATTCCCATTTAGGCTGAACACAGCCTGAGCGAGGCCCACTTTCCCTCATGAGTAGTCCAACACGTTCAACGGGCTTTGTTTAGCAGCTGGTAGAAAAAGCTCCCCGTCGGGGAATCGAACCCCGGTCTTCCGCGTGACAGGCGGAGATACTGTCCACTATACTAACGAGGAATGCACACGTTGAACATTTGGCACATCGATGGATAGGTGGCGCTATTCCAGCATTTAGGTCACAAGTTTCCACAGTGCAGTAGTCATCACATTCAGGAATATCCTGTCTAAAAATGCTGCAGAAAAACTAGTCCATGCATTTGTTATTTCTAAGCTGGATTACTGCAATTCTTTTTTACTAGGCTGCTCGGAAAAGTCCATAAAGACTCTTCAGCTGATCTAGAATGCTGCAGCACTTTTGCCATGCTAAAGTTGTGTCTGTCACTAAGTGGAGAGATGTTACGTGCAGGTAGTGTGGCCGAGTGGTTACATAGCTGGAAGGCAACTAATGTGATGACTTGGAGTTCTATCAGATGTCATAAGAGACATTTTGGTAGACTCTTTGCTGACTCTGCTGTTTATATCTGTGCTTGCAAGGCCCTGTTTTTAAATGACCACCCAATCGTAAATGTTCAATGTGAAATATTCATGGCCAATATTGTCGGTAACTGCGTCTCATGTGGGCCGTCACGGTAGAGATACGCTACCTATACCATCCAGAGACTGAGACTGTAGGTATATGTTATATGCCCGTATATGAAAACGGTAAAGGGAAGGACCGGAGTATAACTTAAACGTTAATATTAAACACCCACAATATCAAGGTTTGCTTACACAAACCCAAAACCTTTATGTATTGTCTACTGCACTGTAGAAACATCGGTAGGCCTGGCCACGAGTTTGATTGTACAAAGTCAACATGGACAAAGTAACATGTTTCCACCCTGTTTTGAACAGGGGACCTTTCACGTGTTAGGACGTGATAACCACTACACTACGGAAACTGATGAAAGGAATTTTTGCATGTTCATTGGGAAATCCACCATTAATATTTTACTGTAAATGTTTAAAATGCTTAGACATGTTCATTTTTGACACAGAGATTTTAAACACCCGCTGAGAAACCAACTCTGGTTATCGGCAGCTCTTTTTGAGAAACGTGAAGTTAGCGAAGCCAGCAGCCATAGTTAAGTGCATCCCGGGGCCAGAGCGGGGACATTGAGTCTTATTTGAAACTGCTGGCTAAAGATAAACATAAATACAGTAAGATTGTTATTCACGTTGGCGTTAATGACTCCTGGTTACACCAAACAGAGGTCACCAAGATTAATGTTGAATTGGTGTGTACATACGCAAAGTCAATGTCGGACACCGTAGTTTTCTCTGGACCCCTGCCAAATCTAACCAGTGATGACGTGTACAGCCGCATGTCGTCATTTCGCCGCTGGCTGTCGAGGTGGTGTCCAGATAATGATGTGGGCTTTGTAGATCACTGGCAGTCTTTCTGGGGAAGACCTGGTCTGATTCGGAGAGACGGCATTCATCCCACTTGGGATGGAGCAGCTCTTATTTCCAGAAATCTGGACATGTTTATTAGTGGACCTAATCCTTGACAACCCAGAGCTGGGACCAGGAGGCAGAGTCCCAGTCTAACACACTTCTCTGCTCCTCCATTCCAGGAGTTACCTAGTAAAAACCCCATAGTGACGGTGTCTGCCCCGACCATTGAAATTATTTAAATCGTAGGTAAACGGAAGAGGAGCTGTGCATGAAAACCTCATAACAATTAAAACCACAAGTGCAATAGTGCAAAAGAATAGGAGAATTAAATGTGGACTCTTAAACATCAGATCTCTCTCTCTAAAGGTGTTCTAGTAAATGAATTAATATCAGATTCTAATATTGATTTATTTTGTTTTACTGAAACCTGGCTGGGTGATGGAGAATATGTTAGTCTAAATGAATCCACCCCCAGTCATATTAATACTCACATTCCTCGAGGCACAGGCCGAGGAGGTGGAGTTGCAGCTATCTACGATTCTAGTCTACTAATCAGCTCTAAACCTAAACTGAATTATAACTCATTTGAAAGTCTTGTTCTTAGTCTTTCACACCCAAGTTGGAAATCACTGCAGCCAGTTCTGTTTGTTATAGTGTACCGAGCACCTGGTCCATACTCTGAACCAGTTCTATTTGTTATAGTGTACCGAGCACCTGGTCCATACTCTGAACCAGTTCTATTTGTTATAGTGTACCGAGCACCTGGTCCATACTCTGAACCAGTTCTATTTGTTATAGTGTACCGAGCACCTGGTCCATACTCTGAACCAGTTCTATTTGTTATAGTGTACGAGCACCTGGTCCATACTCTGAACCAGTTCTATTTGTTATAGTGTACCGAGCACCTGGTCCATACTCTGAACCAGTTCCATTTGTTATAGTGGACCGAGCACCTGGTCCATACTCTGAATTCTTATCTGAATTTGCAGTTGTTGTCAAATTTAGTGCTAAAAACGGACAAAGTTGTTATTGTAGGGGATTTTAATATTCATGTGGCCGATGAGAATGATAGCCTTAGTACTGCGTTTATCTCTCTATTAGATTCTATTGGCTTCTCTCAAAGTGTTCATAAACCGACTCACCGTTTTAACCACACCCTCGACCTTGTTCTGGTATATGGTGTTGAAATTGAACATTTAATAGTGTTCCCACAGAATCCCTTTCTATCTGACCACTGTTTGATAACTTTTGAGTTTATACTGCTGAACTACACGCCAGTAGGCAAAACCTTCTATACAAGATGTCTATCTGATAATGCTGGAGCTAAATTTAAGGATGTGATTCCATTAGCATTTAATTCATTACCAAGTCACAAAGTAACGGAGGACTCCTATGCTAATTTCAGTCCCTCCCAAATCAATCACTTTGTTGAAAGTGCAGCAGGCTCACTGCGAACGACACTCGACTCTGTTGCCCCTCTAAAAAAGAAGATAATAAAACAAAGACGTTAGCTCCATGGTATAACACTGAAACTCGCAAATTAAAGCAAATATCGCGGAAACTTGAGAAGATTTGGCATTCCACCAAATTGGAAAATTCTCGTTTAATCTGGCAAGATAGTCTTAAAACTTATAGGAAGTCCCTCCGTAATGCCAGAGCAGCGTACTACTCGTCATTAATAGAGGAAAATAGGAACAGCATCACTTAACTATGGCTGCCGGCCGCTAACTTCACGTTTCTCAAAATAGAGCTGCCGATAACCAGAGTTGGTTTCTCAGCGGGTGTATCGCTGAGTGGGGAAAATCTGTTAGAAACGTGAACATGCTGGTGGTGGTCCGTGGCCTTTGAAAGCTTACGACTCCAGTTTAAAATCTCTATGTGTCAAAAATGAACATTTCTAACAGCATTTTAAACATTTACAGTAAAATATTAATGGTATATTTCCCGATGAACATGCAAAATAACTCTTTTCATCAGTTTCCGTAGTGTAGTGGTTATCACGTTCGCCTAACACGCGAAAGGTCCCCTGTTCGAAACAGGGCGGAAACACATTTCTTTGTTCGTGTTGACTTTGTACAATCAAACTCTGCTGAGTTAAACTCTCAATAACCTTCATGGTACATCTCCCTGTTGTGGAATCGTGGCCAGGCCTACCAAAGTTTCAAGTCTTCAATCTTCTGAGGTATGATCCCATCCCATCTTCATCACTATTCTTTTCACTCGTTCCCACTTGGACTTCCACAAGAAATAAAAGATGGCTTTTTCCAGGTCTAAAATCTCTTTTCTGGATGGGATAAAAACAGAGCTGATGAGTAAATCAAAGGTAAAATCACTGCCTTGATGATTAAAACCTTTCCTTCTAGTGTTAGTCCTCTAAGTCTCCAGTACCCTAGTCCCTGCCTAACTTTCCCTAACGTGTCTGGCCAATTTGTTTTCCCACCCCTCCCGATCGAATTTTACCCCAAGTATTTTATGGTCGGTCCGGTCACAGTCAGGGGGTCCTGACGTCTCAGTCGCTGTCCACGGTCCATGAAAATGGGCAAGGGTCTTGCTTCCATTATTTAGCTGCTGTTAAGAATCTGAGTCTAGTTAAGGGCAGCATATTTGTTTTCAGAAGTACAAAAGGCTCGGCCAAACAGCAAAGCCCACCAAAAATAGTTTCAACTCATCGGCGTTCCCTCCAAGGAAGTCTTTAGTAAAAGGAGAAAGACTTGTGTGTTATGAAGACCAGAGTGTGTACAGCTGTCTGCTCACGGTAAGCCTCACTTGGTGTGCCGCTTTCCAAACTAAAATGATAAGAGGCAACTTGGTAGACTCCTTGCTGATGTTTATATCTGTACTCCCAATGCCCTTTTTAAAACACCAATGTGAATAGTCAACGTGTGAGTAATCCACACAGATTAAACTGAGCAGAGTGGTGCAGCGGAGCGTGGTGGGCCCATATCCCAGAGGTCAATGGATGGAAACCATCCTCTGCTTTTGGCTATGAACTGTATCAGCTTTGTCTGTGTTGATGTTTAACAAAGCATCTGCTGCTGCAAGTGTCTGAAGTTAATGTCTAAACCTGCTGAAGTATAGTCAAGTTTATTTCATCCATAAAAATTACAGTGGTCATACCTGCTGTAACACCCATAGAAGCTGAAGGGTACACCCTTAATGGCATATCAAACCTGTGCTGTCTGATAGCCTGAGGTATAAAGAGAGCACACTGCTAAGTCTGTGTCACAGGAGGTCTTAGTCTACCACTACGCTCCATAACCCTACCAGTCAGATTACCACAGGAGGTCTTAGTCTACCACTACGCTCCATAACCCTACCAGTCAGATTACCACAGGAGGTCTTAGTCTACCACTACGCTCCATAACCCTACCAGTCAGATTACCACAGGAGGTAATATCTTTGCAGCTCTTTTAAAGACTCTACCATAATACCTGCTGGAGATGCCAGGTCCTCATACATGTAAAGCATGTGCTCTACCACTGAGCTACATCCCTGAAGATTTCTGATTTTTTAGACTTAGACTTTTTCCTTTTGGAAGACTCCCGCAAGGATATTGGAATATCACTGAATAAAAGAAGAAACCCGGGTAAAACATGTAATGTTAATGTTGTATATGGCTTCAAAACCTGTAAATGCAACTGTGGTGGCTGGAAATCAAACCTGGGCAAAATGCTTGCACTGCTAATGGTATAAATCATAGTCAAAAGTAACACACCTGTTGCCTTTCTGCTGCACAATACAACGTTCACTGCAAATCTTGTAACACAGACTGAAGAAGTGGATGCTGAGAAACACATTGGTGGAGTCCTCCTGCTCCGCTCTGGGTGGCAGTATGTCCCTGCTGCTCTGAGTTGCGTTGCAGTACAGGTAAAAGCCAGTAAATTAGAATATTTTGAAAAACTTGATTTATTTCAGTAATTGCATTCAAAAGGTGTAACTTGTACATTATATTTATTCATTGCACACAGACTGATGCATTCAAATGTTTATTTCATTTAATTTTGATGATTTGAAGTGGCAACAAATGAAAATCCAAAATTCCGTGTCTAAAATTAGAATATTACTTAAGGCTAATACAAAAAAGGAGTTTTTAGAAATGTTGGCCAACTGAAAGTATGAAAATGAAAAATATGAGCATGTACAATACTCAATACTTGGTTGGAGCTCCTTTGCCTCAATTACTGCATTAATGACGTGGCATGAGTCGATGAGTTTCTGGCACTGCTCAGTGTGAGCCCAGGTTGCTCTGATAGTGGCCTTCAACTCTTCTGCGTTTTTGGGTCTGGCATTCTGCATCTTCCTTTTTACAATACCCCACAGATTTTCTATGGGGCTAAGGTCAGGGAGTTGGCTGGCCAATTTAGAACAAAATACCATGGTCCGTAAACCAGGCACCAGATTTTGCGCTGTGTGCAGGCGCCAAGTCCTGTTGGAACCTGAAATCTCCATCTCCATAGAGCAGGTCAGCAGCAGGAAGCATGAAGTGCTCTAAAACTTGCTGGTAGACGGCTGCGTTGACCCTGGATCTCAGGAAACAGAGTGGACCGACACCAGCAGATGACATGGCACCCCAAACCATCACTGATGGTGGAAACTTTACACTAGACTTCAGGCAACGTGATCCTGTGCCTCTCCTGTCTTCCTCCAGACTCTGGGACCTCGATTTCCAAAGGAATGCAAAATTTGCTTTTCGTCAGAAAACATGACTTTGGACCACTCAGCAGCAGTCCAGCTCTTTTTTCCTTAGCCCAGGTGAGACGCTTTTGCGCTGTTTCTTGGTCAACAGTGGCTTGACACGAGGTATGCGGCAGTTGAAACCCATGTCTTTCAAGCGTCTCTTGGTGGTGGATCTTGAAGCACTGACTCCAGCAGCTGTCCACTCCTTGTGAATCTTTTATCACAATCTTGACTAGGCGCGGTGATCCCTATCGCTTGTACCCTTTTTCTGACCACAGTTTTCCTTCCTTTGCCTCTCTATTAATGTGTTTGGACACAGAGCTCTGAGAACAGCCAGCCTCTTCAGCAATAACCTTTTGTGTCTTTCCTCCTTGTGCAATGTGTCGATGGTCGCCTTTGGACAGCTGTCAAATCTGAAGTCTTCCCCATGTTTGTGTAGGCTTCAGAACTGGACTGAGAGACCATTTAAAGCCCTTTGCAGGTGTTTTGAGTTAATCAGCTGATTACTTTGTGGCACCAATTGTCTTCAAATTTACTTACACAATATTCTAATTTTGTGACACGGAATTTTGGATTTTCATTGTTGCCACTTCAAATCATCAAATTAAATGAAATAAACATTTGAATGCATCAGTCTGTGTGCAATGAATAAATATAATGTACAAGTTACACCTTTTGAATGCAATTACTGAAATAAATCAAGTTTTCAAAATATTCTAATTTACTGGCTTTTACCTGTAGGTGCTGACACCTTTTGGAGGCAGCTGGCGTGCCGTGGGTGCCGTCATCTAGAGGTATGTGGCTGGTCCCAGTCGGCGGGCCACTTGCTGTGGAGTGGACCAAAATGATGCCATCTTGTTCCCCCTGTGGGGTCGGCAAGCTCTCACCCAGTCGGCCACAGTGATATCTGGTATCTTGACCTTCCTTTTCTTTTCCGCTCCTAACGGTGGATGACTGAGGCTTTGACTGCTGGTGTGTTCTGGACTGCAGTGGGGCAGAGCCTGTCCAGGGTAGGTGTAACTCCTTACCCACAAAAATGTTCTTATTGTCAGTTTCCGTAGCGTAGTGGTTATCGTTTGTCTCACACGCAAAGGGTCCCTGTTCGAAACAAGGCGGTGACACATTTCTTTGTTTGTGTTGACTTTGCTCAATCAAACTCTGTTGAGTTAAACTCTCAATAACCTTCATGGAAAAATCTCCCTGTCGTGAACTTGTAGCCAGGCCTACTGAAGTTTCCAAAGTGCAGTAGTTGTCAAGTTCAGGAATTCAGGAATATCCTGTCTACAGCAGAAAAACTAAAACTAACTACCGTTTGTTACTTCTAAGCAGGATTACTGCAATTCTTTGTTATCAGGCTGCTTTAAAAAGTCCACAAAGACTCTTCAGTTGATCCAGGACATCTGACAGGAACCAGGAAAAGAGATCACATCTCTCCGGTTTTGGTTCTGGACTCACTGGTTCCGCTCCTGCACAACTGAAATGAGAGAGAGTGACGATTTGTTAAAACATCCACTTCTTCTTGCTCGAGGTTAAAGCGTTTTAAAAGGTCTGGATAAAAGCATAGGCTGGTGGCAGGATTACAGACCCAGGTACTTTAAGATCAGAGGGTAAGGTCTTCAATCTTCTGAGGTATGATCCCATCCAGAACCGTTGCCATAGCTGCAGTCTTAGGATTTCTGGATGGGGCCGTGGCTGCTGTTATGTGTATAGCTGAAATCTGCTCCTAAAAACAATAACAGGTCGGCACTCCTTTCCCTCCTTTCTCCTTTGGCTTCTTCATCACTCGTCTTTGCAATCGTTCCCACTTGGACCCAGGGAATAAAAATGGCTCGTTCTAGGTCTAAAATTTGTTTTCTGGGTGGGATATATCAGCAAAATCTGAAGAAATTCCCTCAGGGTCCTGTGTTATCACACTCACAGAATGGGAAGTGTGTAGTTACATGTTAGCTCCCTTCGATAGCTCAGTTGGTAGGCGGAGGACTGTAGAGTATGAAGCTGAAATCCTTAGGACTGGTTCAAATCCGGTTCGAAGGAACACTCTTTTCAGAGTTTCCCATTGGTATCAATAAAGTATTTCTGATTCTGATGTAGAGATGGATGGACAACCATGACAACACCACTGATCTCAAGCTCAATGCTGACACTGCCATGGAAATAGGTTTCTAATCAGCAATAAATATAACAATTTCTGATCAACCCATATCAATTGCATGCTCAAAATAACATACCGGTTAAAGCCCCGCCCATTTCAAGACAACCTGACCCACTTCCAGGTTAAATCCTGTCCACTTCCAGGTTAGCCCCGCCCAGTCAGTACAGATACAGATACAGATAATGCTGTACTACTCACCTAGTTGTTACTCATCAATTAGGAAACCTAGAAAATAGCAGCATATTTGTGATTCCGATTTCCGACCATGCTATCACAGCAATGCGGCAATTTTAATACCAAATGGCAAATTTTGGACTACAACAAACATTTGACTGGCCTTCTATACACTTGCCAACAAAGAGCACCACTGTTTGCATACAATGGTGTGAGCATAGCTATTCCAAATGCTTATTGTAGGGCTAGTGGAGCAATGGATAATCGTCTGACTACGGATCAGAAGATTCTAGGTTCGACTCTGGCTAGCTCGAGCTGCTATTTAGCTACTGAATCCATTGTTCATCATTTCCAACTTTACCCCTTTACAAACTGGCTATCAAAGTAAATGTACATGTATAAAGAGCCAAATGATGAGGAAATATTGTTTCAACATGTGTGTAAATTCATCTAAGCCTCTCAGTGTCAGACAACTGCAGTCATCAAGCTTTTGCTGTTGTTTTCTGTTTTGCTTGCTAATCATCTTTCCTTGAAAAAACAAGTTTGTCCCTGAAGGACAGAATCAGCAGTGCTAGATAAACCATCCATGACATTTTCTTTGTGAGTCAACAATTAGGAAACCGAAAATATCAGTATAGTTGCTATTCAGAGTTCCAACTATGCTATGACAACAACAAGGCCCTGCTGTTACCAAGTGGCCGTGATCGTATAGTGGTTAGTACTCTGCGTTGTGGCGCGCAACCCCGGTTAGAATCCGGGTCACGGCAGCTTTGTAAAGCAGCTTCACTGTCATAGCTCTAGATGTTTCCATCCTCTGCTTCATTTACATTGATTGAAACTGGACAGCTTAGATAAAAGTCCTGCAGGAGGCCCCACATTTTGGACATGTGCTAAAACAGCTCTAGATCCTTTAATTTAACTCAAGCACAGCTATCATCAAGTTTTCTCTGTTGTTTTTAGAAACTCCATCTGTATGCAACCTCATCCCATTAATGCATACTAACTCAACTTCTTCCTTTAATGGAGTCTTGTGTTCTCTTTCCTCTCTCCTCCTATCGCTTCCTGCAGGTGTTTCTGGCTCTGGAGCTGTGGAGTCTGGATTTGTGGCTGGTGTCACCTTCAGCTCTAAATCCTTCAGTTTAACTCAAGCACAGCTATCATCAAGCTTTCTCTGTTGGTGTTGTTTTTAGAATCAGCAGTACTAGATAAACCATCCTTGGAATTGTTAGTTGTTACTAGAGACGAGCCGGATACTCGGCTGGCGAGTATCGGTGCGGATAAAGCCCTTTGCTGATACGAGTATTATCAAAGTATACAGTCAATATCTGTGCTCGGATTCTGTGCTCGTGTTATGAGATAGTCATAGCGCCCCTCCCCCTACACACACGCTTTGCTCACTCACACACAGAACACTGAGAACAGCTCTCTCTCTCTCTCTCTCTCTCTCTCTCTCCCTCAGTCACTCAGGTCATGCGGGTCTTTCCGTTAACGTTTAGGTTTCTTCAGCTTCAGCTTTGTTTTTAACTTGGGTTTGTGGTACTTCCTTAGTAACCAGTAGATTTCTGGTAAACGTGGGCTTTCAGACATAGCGCGTTGCGTCTCTGCCTGTCGCAGATTTTTATTTTTATTTTTAAATCTTCAGTTGGCTCTAATTTATTCAATCTATTTGATCGGTAGAACACAGTCCCCCAACCCCTCTCTCTCTTTCTTTCTTTCTTTCTTTCTTTCTTTCTTTCTTTCTTTCTTTATTTCTTTCTTTCTTTCTTTCTTTCTTTCTTTCTTTCTTTCATCTCTCTCTGTCTATCTGTCTCTCGCACACACACACACACACACACACACGCACACACACACACACCTAGTGTGGAAATAAAAAAACACAAGAACATTGTACCATTATAACATTGTTATGAAACAAACCTTCTTGAAAAGCAAGCAGAAAGTGAAATTAAACACCTGAACAGGGACTTGAACCCTGGACCCTCAGATTAAAGTCTGATGATCTACCGACTGAGCTACTCAGGCTTCTGAAAAGAAGAGCTGTGAACAAAACAATCACCTGAACTACAAATGGAAGTGCAAGTAAGTGAAGAACATTAAACTTTGCCATGATCACGGTCTTCTGGACAGCAGGAGGGTAGACCATGATTTGCACATTGCCTGAGAACACCAATTGTTATGGAACAAACTGGTTGAAAAAGCGGCTAAATCTGCCAAGGCGGTTTGAAAGCTCAAAGTCACAACTCATCATGGCCACTCGCAGACTGTGAAATCCAGCTGATCCAGAATGCTGCAGCACGTGTTCTGACAGGAACCAGGAAAGAGATCACATCTCTCCTGTTTTAGCTTCTCTGCATTGGCTTCCTGTAAAATCCAGAATAGAATTTAAAATCCTTCTTCTCACCTACAAAGCTCTTCATGGTCAGGCACCATCTTATCTTAAAGAGCTCATAGTACCATAGTATGGGAGCCAGAGCACTGCGCTCCCAGAATGCAGGGTTACTTGTGGTTCCTAGAGTCTCTAAAAGTAGAATGGGAGCCTTCAGCTATCAGGCTCCTGTCCTGTGGAACCAGGTTCCAGTTTGGGTTCAGGAGACAGACACCATCTCCACATTTAAGAGTAGGCTTAAGACTTTCCTCTTTGATAAAGCTTATAGTTAGGGCATAGAATTGAATATTGTTAGGGGTGAGGAGTCGCAGCGCCGCCTAACCCGGCCCACCTGCTTCTCGTCATAGTTTTCAGATCTATCTATCATATAATCAATAATATAATAAAACTAGAGAGAGGCAGGGTATACAGCCCGATCCAGTTGGGGAGAGTTCTAGCCTGACCAGGCTCCTCTCTTTACCCTGTCTCTCCTAGTTATGCTGTAATAGTTTTAGACAGCTGGGGACTTCCTTTGACACACTGGGCTCCTCTCTCCTCTATCTTTCTATCTTTCCATTTGTGTGCATCCATGTCCCAGAAATGCTTGTTACTAACCTAGCTCTGGGAGTCATTCCCGGAGTCCTTATGTTCTTTTGCCCAGCATGTTTCCTTGGATCAGGAGGCTCCAAAATCATGGTAGCAGCTGTCGCCATGGTCCGCTACACGTCCTGCGATGCCGTGTTACATCCTGCTACGTCCTGCTGTGCCCTGCTACGTCCTGCTGTGCCTTGTAATGCCGCACAGTGCCCTGCTATGCCATGAACTACTACAAAGAACTACTACAAACTACTAGTTTTGTGACTGTTATTGCCACTCTTCATTCTAACCCCAATGCAAAGACAGACACCGCCTACCAAGAGCCTGGGTCTGGGTCTGTCCCAAGTTTTCCTCGCCACTGTTGCACTGTTGCTTGCTCTGGAGGGAACTACTAGAACTGTTGGGTCCTTGTAAATTCTGGAGTATGGTCTAGACCTACTCTATCTGTAAAGTGTCTCGAGATAACTCTTGTTAATTGATACTATAAATTAAATTGAATTGAATGTATTCCTTCTTGCTGTAACGCAGTAATATAACGCATTACTAATTAAATTTTGGTAATATTATAATGTGTGGTCCCAAGGGTCAGCATGGACAGAAGTGTGCAAACTGATTATCAGGAACATGTGCAAATATTAAATTAACTGATAATGAGGCACTGCTGGGATTTGGACCCAGGATCTCCTGTTTACAAGAAAGGCGCTTTAACCACTAAGCTACAGCGCCTCCTGCAGGTCTCCCTTTCATGCAAGAATACAATGAGGTAGTGAACAGGGTTCCATCCATCCATCTTCGTCAACCAACTCCAAAGGAGGCCCCTGGGAGGCATCTTTACCAGATGAACCACCTGGTGGACCGAGCTTCACTGGCTCTATGGGGGTGATGAGATGTGAATGAGAAGGAGTGGGCTGGCATTCTCAAACTGCTGAAGGGAGAGACCTGCCTGAGGTACTTCTACCTTTTCTGCAGACTGGCTACTGGATATGATTGATGCGCCAAGCCCAAGTTATTTTGAAGGCTCTCTAAATGTCTTCTTGGGCTGGGAACGCCTCAGGATCCCCAGTCGCTCGGGAAAGGAAGTTTGTCCAGTCCCTGCTGGAGCTGGTCGACGAAGATGGATAGATGGAACCCTGTTCACTAGCTCATTGTATATTTAGATTATATAAGGTAAAAGTATTCAAGAAGGTGCTGTGGCTTAGTTGGTTAAAGTGCCTGTCTAATGGGAAGGAAATCCTAGGTTCAAATCCCAGGAGTGCCTGATTAGCAGTAAATGGCTACATGAGGTTAGTGATTGTTGGAGCGCATGTCGATGGCATATTGTCATCATGGTGACAATGATGCACATTACCTCAACCAATGTGCAGCGATCCACACCTCAGGCTTTGTGGTCTTTGTCAAGTCCTTCATTATGTTGACAGTAAAGCACCAAGAGGAGCCAACAGAAAGGAGTTGCCTCATAAACACAGCTCCTGGAGTACTCTACTTGGATCAACAAATCGGGTGCTACTGAAGGTCATCAGAGTGATCCTGCATTATGGTAAGCACACCCTGGACACCTACGCTGTACTACATGATGCTTCTGAATGCTCCTTCCAGCAGCAGCAGAAGCTTGGGCTAAAGGGAGAAGTCAAAGATCTCACCCTCAGAACAATTTGGAACACAGACCTGTAGTAGAGCCAAAGTAGCACACTTATTAATTCATTTCATTGGTTATCAGTTAAATAAAACACGTTGCGGGTTAAGTGTTAAGTGTTGGTCATTAGTCCACAGTTAGTATATGGATTTAATAACAATAGCATTTTAAGCAGCTGCTTGTATGCTGTAGTGTCATAGCTATTTTCAAAGCATCACTACCAGGGATAATTTTTATAATTTTTCCCAAATCACTGCAGAAATGTAGATTGTGTAGTTAAAATCGCTGTGAGCAGGGTTTGAACCTGCGCTGGGAGACCCTATTGGATTTCGAGACCAACGCTTCCACTCGGCCATCACATCTGTAAAACGTGTTCAGTTTTTACAGTGGAGAATCGCGAGGCCTGACAGACTTCATTACAGTTAGTACCATCAATCTCACAAGTTCCTTGGGCAGTTCTGAATGACTGATGGGGATTCCCAGGCATTTCAGTTCTAAAGGATCATTCACATCTTGTAGGTAATTCAGGTTTAATGTGGGTAGTTAATCCACCCCCTTTAGATGATCTGATTCATTTCCAAACCAGTCCAGATTAACAATTAACAAGTTTACCTTTGGAGTTTCCAAGACCTCAACAGCGTAATTAATCACCTGGCAAAGGAGGCCAGATCAGACAACCTTGAGCTCTGGCTTACTCAAGAGGTCGCAGAGGCTCCAGTGTACAGTGTACACAGTGTACCAACAACATAATTAGGCCAAATGAACAGAAATGGCTGATAAATGAACTTGGTGTATATCGTAGCGTAAACTTGCATTTCATGTGTTTGTATGTATCATCTTAAGTCTGTGTTAATGTAGTATTTTTGTGTAAATGTAACATGCCATCTTCATTTTCTACCAGGATAGCTTAATGGGGATGGGTAGACATGATGATGGGATGCAAACAGAAGTAATCTCGGCAGCAACAAGGTACTGCTGGGATTTGAACCCAGGATCTCCTGTTTACTAGACAGGCACTTTAACCAACTAAGCTACAGCACCTCCATGTGTAGCTGTAATGTTAAACCTTGTGTTGTCCTTTGTCTCACAGGGACATGTTTAGTTTATGTGACCTTTTGTACTAGCCTGCCGTTGTGCTTTGGGGTCCCGAGACACCGCTTTCATTCCATGTCAAATGCCATCGTGGCCTCATCCTTCGGGTAAATGAAAATGAACAAGCTAGTCTCTGTGACCGAGAAACCACCAGTAAAATGACTGACACATCATTATTTGCGGAATTTTCTTGGATACCAAAGTCAATTGAAGTGTAAGAAAAATACCTTCTGTGGCTTGAAGATCGAGCTCTTGCCCATAAAACATGCAGCTGACCTAGTCTCTGTGGTGCAATAGGTCAGCGCAGTCGGCTGTTAACAAAAGGATGTGGTTCAAGTCCACCCAGGGATGTTTTGTGCTTAAATAAACTGGAATGAGCCAACTCTGGGCTGTATCCTTTACAGGAGAGTAGAGAGAAGCCCAAAGATAACACAAGTGGTGTTACCTTTATCAGAAGGTACAGTACTGTAAACCATGTACCTATCGATCATTTGTAATGCGGTTGTGACGGTCCTCTACGGACAGTCTCGCTGTGTTGTGTGTTTGAAGCTGCGTCTGCATATGGGAAACCAGACCGAATCAGGGCAAGCACGTTGACATCTTGGACAGAGATGATTAGAAATGTTGGTCCATATTGATAGGATAGCGTCTTGCAGGTGATGGAGATTTTTCTAAAGATATCCTAACACAATACATGCATTAATATTGCAATTAGGTATTTATCATGAGAGATTATAGAGTTTGGAATCTGGCGGTCAAATGGCGCTCAAGGCAGTTCTAGTAGTTATGGAATCCTGGCACTTCTAGTGTTAAATCATGTGTTCATGTTGTACCCGTTCATTATTGCATTGGTACTGTATTATTGTAATCATTTGTAATTAATTCCTGTTCATGCACTTGTATATTGTTGTTGGTTTTGATACGGGACACTGATGAAATATGGGGGTTACTGGCCAACAGGCACCAGACTGGTCTGGAATATCAGAACAGCTGTAGTTAATTTGTTTGTTTGTGGTCTTGTGTCATTTTTAAGTTTTACATTTGAAGCCTTTTTATGTGTGTGACATGTAAGTTATGGTTCTAATAGTTGATAATGGTTATGTAATATAATAGATTTAATGTAATGTCTTTGCCTGTTATGTTTAATTTATTGGGCAATAAAGACAGATTTTTGTTAAAAATGTTTTTCTGAACATTAATGACATTCAAAACGGTGATAACGAAACAGATATAGCCTACAACACACCGTGTGTGTTTGTGTGTGTGTGTGTGTGTGTGTGTGTGTGTGTGTGCGTGTACTCATATGTATTGCAAACAGACCCGATTGTCAGTCTATTTCCCATCTGACAGGGACATTTCTGGATTCAGGTGGACATTGTGGACAGAAACATTGGAGGATCTTGATTCCCACCATAGGATTTAGCCTGTATTGCACATTGGGGTACAAAGTCAATAAGATGCCTTCACATCCACAGCAATGTATTGCCATTGTCAAGACTTCCCTTGTTAACTATGACCTGGATGACTGAGAACCTACTATATCATGACATAGTTGATTCACTATATTATAATTTTTGAGACAGGTCCTACTGAACATCTGTTGGAGCAGTCAGGATGGCCGAGCGGTCAAGGCCCTGCGTTCAGGTCGCAGTCTCCACTGGAGCGTGGGTTCAAATCCACTTCTGACAAGTGTTTTCATCTGGAACTAATGACTGAGACATGATATTGGGAATGAAGAACTTAGCAGTTTTTAAGAGGACATGAATGTGCGCAAGATAAGCAATTGCAAGTACAGCGTTTTGTGAGCATCTTTATTGTCAACACATGTAAAGTTACCATCTGTTTGTACACAGTAGTTACATCTACTGCTGTATTTACTGTCTGAAGGCAAGTCACTTTAAACCTGTCCTTGATTAGCCTCCCACATCACTCTGAGCAACCGCTAACTAAATGACTTAAAGTTGTGTGTTGTTGCTTTTCATCTTTGTTGTGATTGTGCAGCATGTAAAGCACCACGTTCCTGTGCCTCTTGGGCACGTAGGACACCAGAGTGGCAGACAGATGTGAAGGCAGACTTGG
>JABXJD010001863.1:5000-69619 GCA_013375575.1 Percina caprodes
ACATATTTTAAAGAATATTGTTCGAACTGTGTCGGAATTTGCAATAAAGACATTACCTTTCCCATTTTGACAAACTGTTTTGATCCCTTGAGGTATTTCAGTGAAGTCTTTGGTCTTGGACAGTGACCTTGCAATCTAAAACTGTATATCCTATTGTCTCTGGAACAATAGTTGGCAGTTGGAGGAGTAATGGCTCTTTACAGTGAATATGCAAAAGAAGATGTTCACAAGTTCAGCCCAGGTAAATGCTCAGCCCATATTCACACAGACCTAAACCTACTCACTTAATGCTGGTTACAATATTCTAAAATCAACAATGCCAGAGAAAAATGACAAAGTGCTATTACAGTTTTCAATAAAGTATTGGCTTTTACCTTGCGAAAATTGTGTTCATATGACATTAACAAGCATACCGTTAGTTACGGTCCCTGTGTCTCACAAAGTGGAGAAATGTCACATGCAGGTAGTGTGGCCGAGTGGTCTAAGGCGCTGGATTTAGGCTCCAGTCTCTCTGGAGGCGTGGGTTCAAATCCCACCACTGCCATTTGCAAATGTTACATAGCTGGAAGGCAGCCCATGTGTTGATTAGGAGTTGCATTATACTCTAATGATATAGCTTGGTGAAGTGACTAAAGTCATAAGAGGCAACTTGGTAGACTCCTTGCTGACTCTGCTGTTTATATCTGTACTGGCCAGGCCCTGTTTTTAAATGACCACCCAATCGGAAGTGTTCAATGGGAAATACTCATTCATTGCCAAAATTGTCGGTAACTGTGACGGGTGGCGATACGCTACCTATACCATCCAAAGACTGAGACTGTAGGTATATGTTATATGCCTGTATATGTTCAATGTGTTCATATGTTTTCACAATGTTTAAAATCATCAGTTAACCTAGCCATTCTCCATTCCTCCACAGTAATCCCGTAGCTTTCTTGTGAGCACATTTTAACATCTAAAACTACGGTGACTTACCTGCTACTGCTACATTCATCAATCCGTCATTCTGTTTAAAACCATACCATACGTCACCAACATTACCTATTTACAATAACCACCAACACCTGATCTCTGGTAACTATGGGTGTGTTTCTTTAGTTTCAAAGTGTAACACAGGTTAACCATTAGTCATATCAGCTTTGTCTTACCGTCTTCTCCTTCTGTTTTAAAAGGAAGTTTGCCGTGCACACCGGGTTTATAAGACGGTAGGACTTCCAGGGAGACAGGAAGTGACCCGTATTTTAAATGATAAACATGGTAACCATCAAGATAGCTTGTGGCGTGTTTAAACGTGGTTAATTTTTATATACATTTACACTGTTTTTGTTTCTTTGCTTCCCTTTCTTTACCCTCTATAGCAGATTATACAATTGTATTAATGGATTAGTTGGTGCTCTATAAGTGGTTTTATTTACAATTCTTAAGGCTCTCTTATGAAGAATGAATATAGGTTGAGTGTTTGTGTTGTAAGTGTTTCCCCATACCTCCAAACAGTAAGTCATGTATGGAAGTATGAAGGAACAATACAACGTGTACAATGAGCGTTGATTTGGAGCTGCATTTCCTTGATGAAAAGTTGCTAAAAAGCTCTTTTGTGGCTCGTTGGTCTAGGGGTATGATTCTCGCTTTGGGTGCGAGATGTCTGGGGTTCAAATCGGACGAGCCCAACAGACGTAAAGTGGTTAATATCAATTGCATGCTTAAAATAACACACCAGCTAAAGCCCGCCCTTTTCAAGACAACCTGATCCACTTCCAGGTTAAATCCTGTCCACTTCCGGGTCAGCACTTCCAAAATTTTAAACAGTTACAGTTAGAAAAATTACATATTCATGGTTTTCACCACCAACATGTCTAGTTCTAGTTTTTTAGAGATGCTTATCAGAGAGTACGGTCTGTATCTATGACATACATTTGTACAGTTTGTCTTTTTCTTCACGTTCTGTAAAGGTAGAAAACCAACTTGATAAGTTTTGGTCTTTTTTGATTTGGAATTTAATGTTTAATGTTCCCAATGCCTTTATATTATTCTATTCTAATGATTTTGACCATTATTAAGCTTTTAAACACAACTGTACCTACATCATTGATTTAACACAGGACCAATGACTGACCTGACAGAGATGGTACTGATCTTGCTGCAGACCTTCACCAGCTAAACTCTGATTCCCATACCGGGAGTTGAACCGGGCCACCTGGGTGAAAACCAGGAATCCTAACCGCTAGACCATATGGGACTGTCTATATATCAATAAAAAAAAGATCTTCATTGGCTCACCAGACCTAAAAGTTAGTTAGTTTCAGCCAATGTGCTCATTCATGCGATATGAATTATACTTTTCGCTCAACAAGAGTTCCCAATCTTCCTCCATTCACTGCCATGTTAAACACCGTCCACATTTCTGAGCACGACGCAGAGCAAAGCTCTTTTTTAAATCGCTGATACGCCCACATTTTTAAGTTTAGCAACATGAACTTTATATCAATACGTTCACAAAGGCCTTCTGGTGCCCACGAGGTTATTTGACTGAAATAACTTTTCATTTTGCCCGTCTGACCATTTGTTTGAGAGCTGGTTCAGTGTCTGAGGAGCTGCGGTTTCCCACAGTTGACAGTTACAGCAGCTGCATCGTTAACAGATCAAAGAGATGACATCACAGAGATCAAAGGCTTCCTAGCTGTGTTTACAAACATGGCCACTGATCATATGTAGCCATGGCAACCGTTTCCCAGACACTGCAACACTCTGTATGTCTGAGTGTGTCCTGCCTTCAGTTTGTCCAGGACTATAACTGCAGTTGAAGCAAGCTATGCAAAGTTGCCAAAATGCTCTATTACACTTTTGCTTCTACTAATCTTGTTAGGCCAGAGTCAAGGATCAATCACAAATATACAGCTGAGATCACAGTCTTCAGTTTTTGGATTAAATTAGAAAATGTGTTATTTGGCATTATTGCCTATTATTCTACATGACACACACACCTACTTTCCATCATCAGGGTGGACCTGATACTAAATTAGATGTCCAACGCTCAACTTTAAATTAACCATGTTGTATCCTTTGGGCTCGTCCGGGATTTGAACCGGGACCTCTCGCACCCAAAGCGAGAATCATACCCTAGACCAACGAGCCACATAAAACAGCATTTTAGCAATTTTACATCAAGGAAATGCAGCTCTGATCTGTCATTGACTTGCAAGGCAATGGTCATAAAAAAAAGAGAAAAAAAAAAGATAAGCCCAGAAACACCTTGCAATATTACATTTTAAAAAAAGCAACAGCCAATCAGAATAGGCCATGCTAAAGTTAGAAATAAAGTCTAAATTATTCATGAATAAAATAAAATCCATAGGTGTAATAAAGTATTTGTAAGTTAACATGGAGGAGGAAGAGTTTTCTCCTCTTCGTAGAGGAACTGTACGGTAACTTAGACAGTTAGTCTGCTGATTGACATGTACGTGTTCACTCGCGGTGAAAACACACTTTCTTACAAGTTTCTTTGAAGGGACATGCATAAGGGAATGCAGGGTGACCATGTACCTCAACGCCTAGCACACAGGAGGCTGGTGCACAGGATTGAAACGGCCATATCTCCACATGGGAAGGCTACAGAGACCTGCAGTTCTAAATTATTTTCTAAATTAAAGGCGTACTTAATTACTTACGTGGTACTGTTTGAAAAGGTCCTCCTCCTTCTCTCCAAGACAGACTATGAGACAGCGAATGGCAATTTCTCTCTGCCCCCTTACAGCCAGAGTCTACCACAGAACAGGGGGGGCCACAGGCCGCAGCTCTGCAGAACCCTGCACCAGAGAGACGCCAAATAACGGTGACAGCAGAAGTACACCACCCACCTAGAGCACAGGCACCCAAAAACACAGGAGATTGGTCTCCTAATCCACAGCTGTCCATAGAGGACAACCAGACTCCACCTACCTCTGCTCTTTTTCAAAAGTCTTCTTCCTCTCCTTGTTCTCCAACCCTCACTCCCCCATCCTTTCTATATCACAGACACCCGGAGAACAGACAACCAAACAAAAAATAGAACAAACAACTGCCTTCCCTAGAGCCCAGGTGTTGATCCCTGAGATCAACTTTTCCAGGAGGATCCCAGACCAGGAACAAGAGAACATCAGACAATTAAACAGGTACATCACTGAAAACCAGAACTTTATTCACTGGAACCAGCCCACTGTGGGCGTGGTTAATAAAAGTCCTCCTGCACACAGCTGATTGCAGTTGCAGTGTGAGTGCCATGAGAAGCAGCAGAACGTCTCTCGGCTTTTCTTTTCCTCCAAGTTCAGTGCTATGAAAATCGGGTTCACAACGAGTAGCCACTGTAACATGCTGGTCTGCCAACAGGTTATGGGCCCAGACAAACCCAGAGAGGGTTATAGAGCGTGTTGCCACCGGTGTACCGGTGAAGATTAGCATGCTGTTAGCACCATGAGCAGACGGGCTGCAGATATGAGCCATGGTAGCTGCTGGTCGCTGCTCCTTTTGATGGAGAAGAAAAGAGTTGTGAGGTATGGGAGGTGAAATTCCTGGGCCACCTTTGTTTGCAAGTGTTAAAGGACACTAAAGTCTTTTGAACCATTTGCGATTCATGTCACACAACGTGATGAGACAATATCTTTTACTGAATTTAAAACAAAGTTACGCAGCAAGAGGACACAGAGAAGATGCAGCAACAGATGACAACGTGATGAAGGTGCAGCAGCAGAGAGCGAGAGGGATCTGTTTTTGTATTATTGGGTATTGGGGAAACAGAGGATGTGCTGGGAAAATATGGCACAAGTTGGGTGTGCTTGTGTGACTATGGCCGGGGGGGGTATGTGGGACAGGGAACACTCAACCATTTTTATTAAGGAACATTATTTTTTCCACATTTTTGGACTGAGTCTGTTTCTTTTTTTGCTCACATCCTCTCCACATTTAGAGAAAGTTCATTCAGAGAGAACGGATGATGCCAGCGAGCATAAAAACAGCTATGGCACTTTGGCCCCCCTTTTTAAATCTCATGTCAAAAATCTCGGGGTAACATTTGATAATGGGCTTAAATTTGACAAACAGATTAGCTCTGTTGTCAGCTCAAGCTTTTTTCAGCTCCGTCTTTTAGCCAAAGTCAAGTCTTTTCTCGGTCGGCAGGATCTCGAGAAGGCAATCCATGCTTTCATCAGTTCAAGACTGGACTACTGCAATGCCCTTTACGTTGGCCTCAGTCAGTCATCAATCTCTCGTCTCCAACTTGTGCAGAACGCTGCTGCCCGATTTTTAACAAGCACGTCCAGACGTGAGCACATTACCCCTGTGCTGTCGTCACTTCACTGGCTTCCAGTCCGTTTTAGAATTGATTTTAAACTCCTGCTGTTTGTCTTCAACGCCATTTATGGCTTGGCCCCTCTTACTTGTCTGAGATTTTAACTTTTCGCAATTGTGGCAGAGCCTTGCGCTCCTCGGGTCAGCTTCTGTTAGAGGTCCCTAGGTCAAGACTTAAGCAGTGGGGCGATCGTTCTTTTGCCGTCGCTGCTCCCAGACTGTGGAACAATCTACCCCCTGACATCCGCACCACTACTGACCTCAGCCTTTTTAAAACGAAGCTTAAAACCCACTTTTTTGAATTAGCATTTAATTCCGACTAGGGCAATACTGTTTCTTAGGTGCCCTCCTTCTGTCTGCTCCTTTTTATTCATTTCTGGAAGGCTTTTAATGTCCTGCAGCGCTCCACCACTACAGCACTTTTAGTTTGTATCTGTATGTTTCTGTATGTATTATGTACTGTTTTATGGCTTTGTTGTAAAGCACTTTGGGTACCTTTCGGCTATTGTAAAGGGCTATACAAATAAACTTGATTGATTGATTGATTGACATTAATAAAGTATACATTAATACTATATACAGCAGCATTCACCATATTGTTCTCATTGTCTTAGTCATGCATATCCAGATCTTATTTTAGGGCTTTATTGTCAGATTAAAGCTTAAAGAGCCCTATTAGACTATTTATTTTTATTATTCATTCATCCTATTTGTTGCATTGGTGTCTCCGAGGATACGACGACACGCTCTGATGCTTTAACAATTTCTAATGCTTCACCTCCTGCCCGTGGCTGCAGCGCTTCACCTGAAACTCTCTGAGCTCTTGGCCCGCCTTCCTGGGAGGCCAAGTCTGCTCTGATTGGTCAGCTGGCACACTCTATTGTGATTGGTCAACCCAATTACACCAAGCCAGTGGGCTAAGGCAGCAGTTATGGTCCGCGGGGGTTGGTCAGAGCTTTTAGAGTATGGAGCTAGAAAAGGTTTTCATACCAATAGATCAGATTAGATTATGCTTTATTCATCCCACAGCGGGGAGATTCCGGTATAGCAACAACATCGCTCTCAACATACCTTTTTCTATCTCTCAAAGATATGTTTTTATATATATTTATATGTTTTGGTATCAGTGTGAAAAAAAGTGTTTGTCTCAAAACGTTTTTCTTCTTGCTCTCAAAACCTAATGAAATAAAATAAATGATAATAATAATAATAATAATAATAATAATAATAATAATAATAATAATAATAATAATAATAATAAGTCTTTGCTCTCATCTCAGGATTTTTCTGTTGAAAATAGTGTCATGGCGGGGGGACGTTCCTATTGGCCAGTAGGGCGGGGTCACGTTCTTATTGGCCAGTTGGGTGGGGTCACGTTCTTATTGGCCAGTTGGGTAGGGCCACGTTCCTATTGGCCAGTTGGGTGGGGGCCATATTCCTTTTGGCCAGTAGGGTGGGGCCACGTTCCTATTGGCCAGTTGGGCGGGCCCACGTTCCTATTGGCCATTTGGGCAGGGGCCATATTCCTTTTGGCCAGTAGGGTGAGCACCATCTTGTCTGGGAGTCCATCTGAATCATTACACCATGAAAATGCTTCTTTGCTTATCCGGTATCGGGTCGCGGAGGCAGCAGCTCCAGCAGGGGACCACAAACTTCCCTTTCCCGAGCCACATCAACGAGCTCCGACTGGGGATCTTGAGGCGTTCCCAGGCCAGATTGGAGATAGAATCTCTCCACCTAGTCCTGGGTCTTCCCTGAGAACTGTTGGGGGGGCAGTAGCTCAGTCCATAGGGAGTTGGGTCGGAAACCGGAGAGTTGCTGGTTCAAGTCCCCATGTGGACCAAAGTAAGGAGTTGATTGATAGCCCCCTCTGCTGTCAATATGAAATATTAAATTGTGTGTGTCACTACAGGGCTGAGTGCTGTCTCATCAGCCGCTGGACGTCAGTACTATTTTGTGTATGACAGGAAGAACTTTACTGAAGCCCAAAGATACTGCAGAGAGAAATACACAGACCTGGTCTCTGTAGACAACATGGAGGTTATGAAGATCCTGAACAACACCGCAGATCTAGACCACATGTTCTACTCCAAGGACAGCTACGTGAGTTCACCTTTCTCTTTCATGTCAAAGTCTTTCTGACAGGAGGGATGAAACCCTCCAGAGGAACTAAGAACTACATGTAGAGCAGGAAAAAGAAAAATATTCATCTTTGAAATGTAGTAAAAAAACCTCATGGAAAAACAAGGAAGGGATCGAGGGACCCTGCCCGGTGGAAGCCCGGATACTGGATAAGCAGACGAAGATGGATGGATGTTCAATGTAAGTGATGACAACCACTCAGTAACAATATATATTTAAATGTTTATGTTAATTTGAGGCTTTAGCTGTCCGTGGACATCTTCCAAAGTTACAGTCTTTGTTTTTCTGCTGCAGCTCAACAGGGAAACTCTGTCTGCTGAAGGTTACACTCAAACTCTTTAGACTTCTACTACATTTCCATCCATCCATCTTCATCTGCTTATCCAGTATCGGGTTGCGGGGCGAGCAGCTCCAGTAGGGGACCCCAAACTTCCCTTTCCCGAGCCACATCAACCAGCTCCGACTGGGGGATCCCGAGGCGTTCCCAGGCCAGGTTGGAGATATAATCTCTCCACCTAGTCCTGGGTCTTCCCCGAGGCCTCAAAATGCTCCTTTAACCGTCCTATTACCTGCTCAGTTGAGGTCAACAGCAATCCATCCTTACTGTATACAGCTTGGATGATTCCTCGCTTCCCCTTCCTGAGGTGGCGAACGGTTTTCCAGAAGCACCTTGGTGCCGACCGAAAGTCCTTCTCCAGGTCTGTCCAGAGTTGCCCCCTCCCCGACCCAACTCACCACCAGTTTGTGATCAGCTGACAGCTCCACCCGAATGTCCAAAACATACGGCATCAGATCAGATGAAACGGTTAGAAAATCAATCACTTACCTTATGAGCACCCTAGGGTGCTCTGGTACCTCGTACACTTATGAGCACCCCTATGCTTGAACATGGTGTTTGTTGTGGACAATCTATAACTAGACCAGAAGTCCAACAACAGACCACCACCCTGGTTTAGATCAGGGACCCGGTCCTCCCATTTAGCCTCTCCATGTATTTCCATCATTGCCCACGTGTGCGTTAAAGTCCCTCAGCAGAACTATGGAGACCACCACTGGAGCCCCATACAGGACTCCGTTCCCATACAGGACTCCATTCTAGATCTTCAAGGAGGCAGAGTACTCCGAACTCTTGTTTGGTACACAAACAGCAGTCAGAGTAAACAGTATTTACAACAGCAGAGATCTATGTTCTCGAGAAGCTAATATAAAATCAGAAACTATCACTAATTCTTTATATCACAGCCAGACAGCTGACAGTTATTTCTTAAATACATTTTAATGATATTTGTGACACATCACTGCAGTTTCACCGCCAAATGCTTCTGTGCTTCCAACTGGGATTGAGATTTTCAAATTTGTGATAGAGAAAGAAAGAAAGAAAGAAAGAAAGAAAGAAAGAAAGAAAGAAAGAAAGAAAGAAAGAAAGAAATTTTGTTTGTTAATATTGGTTAGTCTAGCTAAGCTAATCTTAAAGTGTCTCTCATTTAGGAAAATGGAAATGTAAACTCCATTAATGGAAATTAACAAAGTGTCTAACTGCAACCAGAGAGCCTGGATAGGACAGTCCAGGGACAGCTGGAGGTGGTCCCTGTCAGACCCAAGTTTCTACAAACCCGGGGAGACGGAGTTCAGACTATGGGGGCCAGGAGAACCAAACGTTGGACACAGTGGAAAAGCCTGCTCATGGATACGATCTGATGGACTCTGGTTCTACCAGAATTGTGACATCACAGCGTATCCAGTCTGTGCAGATGTCAGAGGTGAGAGTATTAACTAGTGAAGTTTCCCTTCTCTGCTTCTCATTGCCTCTTTGTTTTCATTACTCTGGTCTCCGTAGTAACAATCACTCCGACAAACAGCAGCTTCCAGCCAGTTGGTGCCATTCAAAGAGCTTTCCAGCTGACTGAGACAATAAGACGGCAGAATGAGAGGGGACCAGCTCAGTGGGGCCTCAGCACCCCCCCAGAGGAAGACCTCTGATATTATAGAGATTGGACTCGTGCATGTTCACGTGCACACATCTAAACAATATAAACACACATGTGTTTAATAACCCCAAGGAAATATTCATATGCAGACATACATATAATCAAAACAATATAATCTTGATTTATAGATTTGAGGACATTTCTTATTAAAGTGGAGAGACTGTTTGTTAGTTTATTGATGTGGTTCTGTATATCTCAGTGGATTTATTGTAGATATTATAAAGACTTGAATCCCAGATGTGGATGGATGGAGGTCTGATGTTCTGCTGCCTCTACACTTCTCTCTGCTCCATTTTCAGGGTCAGAGGTGACCTTTGTCCTCGTCCGCTCCCTTTTGACATGGACTGGATCCCAGAAATACTGCAGAGATCACTACACAGACCTGGCCAGTGTGAGGGACATGACAGATATCCAGAAGATACAGGCTGTGGTATTTGACGGTGTATTCTGGTTTGGCCTCTTCAGGGACTCCTGGAAGTGGTCTGATGGAAGTTCCTCCTCATTCAGCTTCTGGAAGACCGGGCAACCTGATAACAATAACAGGAACCAGACCTGCGTGGCTGCCGACTTCAGCCAATCAGGAGCCTGGGAGGGTTGGCCATGTGACATGGAGAGGGCGTTCATTTGCTACGGCCCAGGTGAGTGGTACGGTCCAGGTGAGTGGTACGGTCCAGGTGAGTGGTATACGGTCCAGGTGAGTGGTATACGGTCCAGGTGAGCCTTAATGCTCAATTCAGATTTTTATCTGACTGTTCACAAATTTTTTTAAATGTGGAACACAACAGACTATATATACTGTATATTACAAATAAGTTATCTATCTATCTATCTATCTATCTATCTATCTATCTATCTATCTATCTATCTATCTATCTATCTATCTATCCTGTTTAGATCTTTTTTTAATCACACACAAGAGTCTAAATATATTCTGTAGGTAAGAATAAATAAATAAATGTGATGGAGGTGTTACATCACGTACCCCCAGCTTCCCCGATGATGGATGCAGCATCCTTGATCTTGTAGGGGCCTCGGTCCTAGACCACGGTCCTAGACCACGGTCCTAGACCGCTCTATAATTTACAGATAGAGCAGGTCTAGACCATTCTGTAATTTACAGATAGAGCCGGTCTAGACCACCAGGGCCCCTCGGTCCAGTGGGTCTGCTTGCTTGTATGCAGGTTCATTACTCCTTGTTAAATAACTGCATTGGGCTGTAATTGTATGCTCCAACTTTTAAAACCGTGATTTGCGTTGATGTTCTCCAGAAACCTTCATTCGGTGATATGGAGCTGTATATTTTGTAATGTAAAGTCATGTTTGAACTCATAAAGTTTCTTTGATCGTTCCAAAGTGGTTCCTGTTACAAAGAAAGTGATGAAAGTGAAGTTTGAGAAGAAGGAGAATGTGGATCTGAATGACCCTGCTGTGATGGCAGCCATGTTGGATCAGGTACGTCATGTTTTCTACTGTTTTACCTTCATGAAGAACCAATCTAATAAGATACGTTTGGTGTCTCAGCTCCAACAGAAGCTGAGGGCCCAGGGGCTGGACCACAACATCAAGCTGAGCTGGAGGAAGCAGGCCGATGGAAAAGTCTTCCACAAGGAAGACCAGAAGACCAACAAAAGGAGGAGGAGGAAGAGGGACGAGCTGTAATGCTGAGTCTGAGAAATACCTTCACCGTTATACTCACAGCTTCTCAGATACGAAGATTTGATGGTTTTTTAGTCACATTTGGTGAAAAACTTTATCTAGTTGAGCTCCAGACTATTAAAATAAAACTAGACTTTATCTAATTTATCAGTTTTGGGGAAATATAACCGACATGTTTGACTGTTTCATGTTTAGAATCTATTTTAATAAACATCTCTTTGTTTGAGAGTAAAGGCTTTTTGACTCCTGCGTAGTCGCGTCATGTGAAGGACGACGCCAGGCGATCGGTGTGCGGTAACCATGGAGATACAGCAGATAACACAGTTCAGCTCTTACAGCGTGCGGACGATATGTTAATTAATATTAATTCATGTTTTATTGACAAAATGTGTGTGTGTGCTTATTGCAAAAGAGCTGTGTAAGTCATTGAGGAAGTGGTGACCTCTGGGTGACCTCTGATGCACAGAAAGTTAAGATTAAGTCATAAAAATTGTTTGTGCTTTTATGGCATGGAGGTGCATTGTTGGAGGAGTCAGATTGGGCGTTGGGACAAATTCCTTACAGCGTCTCCCTTTTTAAAAAGGTGATTAAAAAAGTGATAAAAAGGCGACAAAAAGACAAAATGTCGAAGGCTATGAATGTGATGTTTCTCATGTTGTAATATGCTGGTGATATATTATATATTTACATTATATATTGTCCACAAGGGGGCACACTTGGTTAAACCCAGAGAGTAATCATATCACTGAAGATGAATAAGCTCATTAAAGAATATCAATAGCTGCTTTGCTGTGTCGGAGTTTGATTTCAGAAAAACTTCACTTCAGTTTGGCTGTGTTACGATTTGGCATGAAGGAGGACCCAAACGTAGAGTTGGCAGGCAAAGGCAAGATAAATTATTTTAAAAAAACAGAACAAACCAAAGGGAACAAACAGTCCAAACCTCCAAGAAAAAATGCAAAATCTCCAAAACACAAAATCCACAGGGGTCCAGGGAGAAAAAGGGCGAGGAAC
Source organism: Percina caprodes (assembly GCA_013375575.1). Classification (NCBI taxonomy): domain Eukaryota; kingdom Metazoa; phylum Chordata; class Actinopteri; order Perciformes; family Percidae; genus Percina; species Percina caprodes. Next base: position 17,120 of record JABXJD010001863.1, read on the forward strand.
ACACAGGACGATAAAAGGCAGGGGAGACTAACAGGGAAGCTGGTCTCAGGAACTCACAGGACGACGAGGACCAAACAGTAGGGATGAGCGAGTACATTTTTATGGATGAAATAAACTTGCCATGCCATTAAGATTAATCTTCAGCAGGTTGAGACATTTCACTTGAGACACTTGCAGCAACACACACTTTGTTAAATATCAACAGACTAAACACTTCTACAAAGCATAGGAATTAGCAGAGGATGGTTTCGATCCATCGACCTCTGGGTTATGGGCCCAGCACGCTTCCGCTGCGTCACTCTGCTCTGATATGCCTCTTATCATTTTAGTTGGGACACCCAGTGAGGCTTACCGCGATGGTTTGGACTGGGTCGACTAGGGTTTTCAGCAGCTCTCCAGCAGACGGCTGTACTCACTCTGGTCTTCATAACGCACAAGTCTTTCTCCTTTTACTAAAGACTTCCTTGGAGGAACGCCGATGAGTTGAAACTATTTTTGGTGGGCTTTGCTGTTTGGCCGAGCGTTTTTTACTTCTGAAAAACAAATATGCTGTCCTTAACTAGACTCAGATTCTTAACAGCAGCTAAATAATAGAAGCAAGACCCTTGTCCATTTTCATGGGCCGTGAACAGCGACTGAGACGACAGGACTCCCCCTGACTGTGACCCGGACCGACCATAAAATACTTGGGGTAAAATTTTATCGGGAGGGGTGTGGGAAATGTAAATGTGAAAACACCACCAACACCATTTAAGCAAGATGTAGATTAGATAATACTTTATTCATCCCACAGTGGGGACGTTCCCTTGTTACAGCAGCAGCGGTTTCCTACAGTAAAAGCAACAAAACTAACAAGTAAACACACAAACAAACAGGCAAACAACAGTCAATGAGCAGAAGGTATAGACTGAATGGAAAGTGGCGTCAACTAAAAGGTATTGTAAAGTGCGGTTGCCATAGTACATCAAACAATATTGCAGTGTGACTAAGTGATGTTAAAATTAAATTGAATATGTAATTAAAATAATATAGCAAAAGTAGGTAACCATTATATAAATTATATTTACCCCCACGAAGGTCCAAATCCTGCCAACAACGAAAGGCATCCCATAACGGTGGTAGTAAGGCAAAGACACATCACATTATACCAAATCGCAGAGGATAACCCATATCAATTGCATGTTTAAAATAACATACTGGTTATGCCCCGCCCATTTCAACACAACCCGACCCACTTCCTTTTAAAATTTTGGACTACAACAGACATTTGGCTGGCCTTCTATACACTTGCCAACAAAGTGCACCACTGTTTGCATCCAATGGTGTGAGAACGTAGCTATTCCAAATGCTGAATGTAGGGCTAGTGGAGCAATGGATAACACGTCTGACTACGGATCAGAAGATTCTAGGTTCGACTCCTGGCTAGCTTGAGCTGCTATTTAGCTGCTAAATCCATTGTTCATTATTTCCAACTTTACCCCTTTACAAACTGGCTATCAAAGTAAATTTACATGTATAAAGAGCCAAATGATGAGGAAATATTGTTTCAACATGTGTGTAAATTCATCTAAGCCTCTCAGTGTCAGACAACTACAGCAATCATCAAGCTTTTGCTGTTGTTTTTCGGTTTTTGCTTGCTAATCATCTTTCCTTGAAAAAACAAGTTTGTCCCTGAAGGACAGAATCAGCAGTGCTAGATAAACCATCCATGACATTTTCTTTTGTTAGTCAACAATTAGGGAAACCGGGAAAATATCAGTATAGTCGCTATTCAGAGTTCCAACTATGACAACAACAAGGCCCTACTGTTACCAAGTGGCCGTGATCGTATAGTGGTTAGTACTCTGCGTTGTGGCTGCAGCAACCCGGTTCGAATCCGGGTCACGGCAGCTTTGTAAAGCAGCTTCACTGTCATAGCTCTAGATTTTTCCATCCTCTGCTTCATTTTACATTGATTGAAACTGGACAGCTTAGGATAAAAGTCCTGCAGGAGGCCCCACATTTTGGACTACAACAATGATTTGACTGGCTTTCTGTCCACTTTCCAACAAAGATCAACACTGTTAGCATAGAATGGTGTGAGAACCCAGCTACTCCCAATGCTCTCTGAACGTAGGGCTAGTGGGGCAATGGGTAATACGTCTGACTACGGATAACAAGATCTTAGGGTTGACTTTAGGGTTTGTTCTGTTCTTTAGCTATTAAAATTAAATTACTTGACCCTCATTTCCAAGTTTACTCCTGTACAAACTGTCTATCACAGTAAATTAAATACACAGTAAAAAGCCAAATGGTGCGTAAATAGCTTTTCAACATGTGCTAAAACAGCTCCTGCTGGTGTTGGTTGACAAAGATGGATGGATGGAACCCTGTTCACTAGCTCATTGTATTCTTGCATGACCCAGTTTTCTATATCAATGTTCTTTTTAACTACCCAATTGTAATTACCCAAAATATCATGATTTATTCCGCACAAATTTCTTTGGCAAGTACAAATCTCTACTTTCATTAATTGTGGGGTGTCTTATTCAGTTTTATAGCATTTGAAAAAAAATTGAAGTGTTTTTGAAATAGTATTGAGTAAAAGTTGACATATTCCAATCTGTGATTATCCATCAACATATTTTCCTTTAATTTCTAATTATTTCTAAATAATTCCTAATTTCTGCTTTTCTAACTCAAACATTAGGTATAAATTCCTATAATACTATATTATTGACCATTAATTCCAAAAAAAACTGAAAAACTAAAGTTAATAAGTTAGTGTTACGTAGGGTTGAAAATGTCAAAAAAAATGGACAAACATAAAAAAAAAACATCAAAAATGTTGAAAAAAGGACAAAAACGTAAAAAAAAGTTAAAAACATTGATAAAAGTGGCCCAGGTGTAAACCAGGACCCTGTGACATCACTGTTGGGTGGGGTTTCAGGTGCATTTGTTGCTGATTGAGGTCAGAGGTGAAATAAACATGAACTTTACCAGCCAAGGTACTTTGGGCGCTGACTGCCTGATTTTAACGTCTTCGATTCTGCTGTAATAAAAATTAATAAATTGATTATTTGATATTAGTTGACTATATCGGGATATGCAACTGAAGGAAGACTCACCGGGTCGTCATGTTTACAAGAATAGGGGACCCAACTCGTAGGGATCTGCACCGCCAATAAACTGTAATTTCTCTAAATATCGTCCTTCCGTATATGCCTTTATATCTTGGATGCTTTTCTGTTGTTTAGACATGGCTACATTCACTTAAAGTATCCAAAGTGCCCAATACTTTGAACCCAGGATCTCCTGTTTACTAGACAGGCACTTTAACCAACTAAGCCACAGCACCTCCATGGGTAACTGCAATGTTAAGTCTTCATTTGTCTTTTACCTACATACATGGCTTATACATGGCGCGCAACTGGATGGAAATGAACAAGCTAGTTTCTGTGACCGAGAAACCACCAGTAAAATTACTGACACATCATTATTTGCAGAATTTTCTTGGATACCAAATATTTGAATTCAAAGTCAGAGTCCAATTGAAGTGTAAGGAAAATACCTTCTGTGTCTTGAAGATCGACCTCTTGCCCATAAAACATCTGGCTGACGTAGTCTCTGTGGCGCAATAGGTCAGCACAGTCGGCTGTTAACTGAAAGGATGGTGGTTCAAGTCCACCCAGGGAAGTGTTGTGCTTAAAAAACCTGGAATGAGCCAACTCTGGGCTGTATCCTTCTGCAGGAGAATATAGAGAAGCCCAAAGATAACACAAGTGGTGTTACTTTATCAGAAGGTACAGTACTGTAAACCATGTACCTATCGATCATTTGTAATGCGGTTGTGACGGTCCTCTACGGACAGTCTCGCTGTGTTGTGTGTGTGAAGCTGCGTCTGCATATAGGGAAACCAGACCGAATCAGGGCAAGTACGCTGTCATCTTGGACAGAGACACAAGCAGCCCACAGGAGTTCTGCTCGTTTTTATTAACTATTTAACTGTGATCGTATAGTGGATCAGATCGAGCTCTTGCCCATAAAACATCAGGTGATCTGACTTCCCTTGTTAACTATGTCCTGTCCCTATGCAAGTCCTTTAAAACCTGTTCTTTATTTGCCTTTCCCCACATCCTCTGAACGCTTCGCTAACTAAATGACTTAAAGTTGGCCAGTAATTGTTGCTTTTTAATCTTTGTTGTGATTGTTTTGTGCCTTAATATTATACATGTGGATATTATGAAAGAAACTGCCAAGCAAACCCCTGCAACTCTTTGGAAGGTTCCATGGTGTAATGGTTAGCAGTCTGGACTCTGAATCCAGCAATCTGAGTTCAAATCTCGGTGGAACCTGGTTTTAAGCCATGGCACAGGTGAAAACAATCAACTTTCCACATCTAGTTTAAAGTAGGCTTACAGGTCTAATGTCCTTGGCCATTTAGACTGAAATCAGTACGTTGGTGGGGGCATGTTGAGGAGTCAGCTGGTCGTTTGGCTGAATCTCATTTATCTATCTTACCCCTTCACCTCAGTTTTGCGCGTTCACGGGACCTAGTGGTGTCCCATTACCTATTTCGACCGAGGGTAGGGGTAAGATCGGGTGGATATCTCTCGAAACCAAGTGAGGACGAGAGTTGACTTGTAAAAACACAAGCAACAATGGCTGCCCCATCGACCAGAGAGACACATAAATGTAAATATTTTCGGCATTAAATAATTGATCCAAAAGTTACGACAGTCTTGTTTTGTAGTCTATGCAGTCCTGTACATATATACCTGCAACATGGACACATGTAATGTTCTGGTCCAAAACCACGTTACATGTCACTTTGTGCTCTGGAAAATCAGAGAATAACTTCATTGCACTTGTTAACCCTTGTGTTGTCTTCCCATGAAAAATCTTTCTTTTTAACACTTTTGTTGATACTTTTTATCAATGTTTTTAACTTTTTCTTACGTTTTTGTCCTTTTTTCAACACTTTTGACATTTTTTGAATGTTTGTCCTTTTTGACATTTTCAACACTACATAACACTAACTTATTAACTTTAGTTTTTCAGTTATTTTTGAAATTTATGGTCAATAATATAGTATTATAGGAATTTATACCTAATGTTTGAGTTAGAAAAGCAGAAAATAGGAATTATTTAGAAATAATTAGAAATTAAAGGAAAGTATGTTGATGGATAATCACAGATTAGAATATGTCAACTTTTACTCAATACTATTTCAAAAACACTTCCATTGTTTTTTTTCAAAAGCTATAAAACTGAATAAGACACCCCAAAATTAATGAAAGTAGAGATTTGTACTTGCCAAAGAAATTTGTGTGGAATAAATCATGTTAATCATGTTAGAACATTGATATAGAAAAATGGGTCAATTTGACCCGAGGACAACATGACGGTTAAGAATACACCACCATATGCAAACATTAAAATAACTGATAATGAGGCACTGCTGGGATTTTGACCCAGTATCTCCTGTTTACAAGACAGATGCTTTAACCACTAAGCTACAGCGCCTCCTGCAGGTTTCCCTGTCATGCAAGAATACAATGAGCTAGTGAACAGGGTTCCATCCATCCATCATCGTCAACCAACTCCAGCAGGGGACATAATATATAATAACATAATATATTGGTGATATAATCCCTCCACCTAGTCCTGGATCTTCCCTGAGGCCTCCTCCTAGCTGGACATGCCTGGACCACCTCCTGAGGGAGGCCCCTAGGAGGAATCCTTTCCAGATGCCTGAACCACCTGGTGGACCGAGCTTCACTGGCTCTATGGGGGTGATGAGATGTGGATGATCAGCACCAATGAGAAGGAGTGGGCTGGCGTTCTCAAACTGCTGAAGGGAGAGACCTGCCAGGTACTAAGTGGAGGGATTATATCTCCAACCTGGCCTGGGAACGCCTCAGGATCCCCCAGTCGCTCGGAAAAGGGATGTTTGTCCAGTCCCCTGCTGGAGCTGGTCGACGAAGATGGATGGATGGAACCCTGTTCACTAGCTCATTGTATATTTAGATCATATACAGTAAAGTTAATCAAGGTAGGAGCTGTGGCTTAGTTGGTTAAAGTGCCTGTCTAGTGTTGGGCTGAAATCCTGCCCTTCTAGATACTTTCAGGAAGAAGGGTTCAAGTCAGTAGGTTGGATAAAAGAACGTTTATTCATATAGAATACATGCATTCTAGAGACAAAGTTACAGAGAACATGCATCCATAGCTCTCCCAAGTTTGTCTCCCCTCCCGCCCTTCCCGCATGATTCTTGTCCTCAAGGGGGGGTTTCAGTTGCCACCACGTGACATGTCCGTAAGATTCGTGTCTAGCAGCGATTGGCCTGCACAATAGATAACAGGTCTCAGACTTCTACTGGAGAAGCCCTTTACCCAAACACAAGACGTGTCCCTCACCACCCTTGGCCCTGCTTTTCAGACTCAACACACTCGGCAGAGCTATGGTTGGACACATTGTACCAAAACAACCTATGATAAGGTCTCAGTGAACTCTAAACTACATGCTTCTTATTCAGAAGTGAACCCAATAATCACACTGAAACCAAGCAGACTATGTGTAATGTTTTAGCTCTTTTACCTGAAAATCTAATGAATTTAACACATATGATTAATATAATGCACTACATGAATATGTTTATAAGCACACATGATATGAATATATTTTATCCCAACATTTCCCCTTTTGGTCTCACCAATGAGACCACCTTTATTGAATACCTATTCAGTGAACAAAGCAAAATGGCAAACATCATCCCGGCATTAATCATGGAGTTTTTCACTCCCCCTTTTGAACTTTTTTAAAAGTTCATCACCAATCAGAAATTCTCTACACAAAATCAGAATCACAGTTATAATTACAACAGATAATACAAATAACAATACAAACCGCTTCATTTGGAAATGGGATTTCATCTTGACCGTTGACCTGGACACTTTTATACCAGAATCTTTGTCAACCTGGTGTCCACTTCTTTCTTCAACCAGGGATTGTACTAATCACCTGGAGTTGGAGCTTGGGAGGATTATTCTGCCCCTTTGCTGGTCCCTTTGCTCTCCTGCGCTTGTCTCCTCGTCCGAAGGGATGCGTGCGTCTCCTTCCAGTGCGGCTTGCACTTCTCACAGTGTCCGTCCTGGCTCCTCTGCTGGCGTGCACTGACTCCAATGATACCACGTGTCCCCCTTTCCGCGTAGTCTCACTGCATGGCTGGTGCGTTCAGTCACCTCGAACGGACCGGTCCACCTGGGCTGGTTCCTCTTCCTTTATCACTCTGAGGCGGACCCAGGCATTCTGGAGGACCGTGTGGGCTGTGGACCTTTCACTTTTCTGTTGGGAGAACTTGGACACAAACACTTGGACACAAACACTTATTTTCTTTTATTTTTCTTAAGTCATGCACCATTCTGTACTTGCCTGTGGCTGGTTTTAGGACTGGGACAATAGGAGTGTTCCACTCAGATGTGGAGGACTCCAGTCTCTAATAGGCCTTGTATTGTTTGAGGAATACTTTAAAGAGCCACTGGTTTAATGGGGCATTGAGGCTGTCTGATGGGTTGTGAGGTTTTCATTTCAAATGTGACAGGTTTACAATGTACCAACCCTACGTCTGTGGAGCCTGTACTCCACATGGATTCAGGAAGGGAGGCCACCAGTGCAGCATCAGGGTGATCAGTCATTTCTCTTCCATGTGACCTAGAGATGAGACAGTGCTCCAAGAAAGCAGTATTATGCACATATGGTGGAAATATGCGGATGCAGTATGTGTCTGAACTAGGTGAGTAGAAAACAAGGTCAAACTGAGCGCGTCTAAAATCTCTAGCAGCTACTGCTAATTGGGCCTAATTTCTTAGCTTAATGTTTGGGGTAATGTGGGGAACAGATTCACCTGATATCTTAAACCAGGACATTTGTTCAGGGGTGAGTTCTACCTCAGCAGCTACAAATTTGAGGACCTGCATAGAAATTGGTGGATTTCAAATCCCACTGTTTCCCAAATATGTTATCAAAAACCTCATTATAATAGAGAAGGTCATTTTCCCTGTCATAATGGAGGGTGAGGTGTGGAGGATCAGCAGGTGGTACATACGGATGGAGGCTGCAAATCCAGGGTTTCCATTGTAGGTCGGCAGACAGGATGCCAGTGTGAGTGGGTGTCTCAGGAGACAGACAAGCCCAATAAATGTCAGTTTTGCGGTGAGATCCAGGGCAGGTGCCAACAGTCACTGCCCCCTTTTGTCCCACATCCCACAGTTCAAAACTGTCCCATCAGGAAAGGTGAGAGAAATACCTTCAGGTGAGCAGAGGATCGACACTCCCAGTTTTATGCCGTAGCCGGGAGCAAGGGTAGGGTTTGGGGCCTGGTGTCCCCCTCTTTGACCTCTTCCTCGCCCTCTTTGCATTGGTTGAGCATGTGGGCAGGCGGCTTTCCAGTGGTCCATCGTGCCACACACGAAGCATCCCTTCTGTTGAGGTGGTTGGGGTCTGTTGAAACGAGTTGCAGCCCCCCTGTATGCACCCCTGTACTGACCTCTGTATGGGAAAAATATCCCTGGGGAGATGGGAAAGCAGGAGGATAGACTTGCTGAGGAGCAGGGAAGGGAGGAGGGAATTGGGGAATAGGAGAATAAGGGTAAGGGGAGGGGATGACTGGAGGGGGTGGAGGATATGGGTTAGCGTCATTATTGGAACAGTCAGCAGGTGTGGTTACAAACATTTGTTTCTGAGCATCCTTTTTGTTAAATTTAGTCTTAGCTTCTTCTAACTGCAATTTCAAAAGCTGTGTCTGCAGCTCTGTGGTTTCATTCCCCTTTTTGTCAGCCTTACGTTTAGCAATGTCTAACTTATGTCTAACATGTTTCCGCCATACTGCATCTTCACAATCATCAAATCAGGATTTTCTTCCAATTTTACACACACCTCTGATGGCAGCCCTGCAAACACTGCCCTCCTGAACCACACAGATGTATTGCCCTTTTGTGCTGGATTTTGTCCTGTCTGACGCAGCCATGTGTCATAACAATCAATCAGCTAAATATTTCACCAGTCTAACTTTGGGGACCCACGGGAAGCTAGGTATCCCCGCGGACTGGGGCAGAGGATAACTTCTCCTCATGACCCCTGCATTACTTTGTCTATTGCATTCCTCTTGCTGTTCTTGCCTCATTCTATGACTGAATGGAGCATTCTCCTGACTGTCTGTCTGCTGCTCTGAGCGAGCGCGTTCCTGTTCTACAGAGAGAGGAGCAGAGAGGGGAGGGTCGGGGCGCGCTTAGCTCCGGCTGTGTGAGCTGGTGTCTTGAGTCGAGGGAAAAAATGACCGTGCCGGCCGTCACATCTATTACTGAGTATAGACCGGGGGTCTGGGGGGCCTTTGGTTCGAGTGTCGGATATAGTCACATAAGAGGGAGGCTTAATGTCATGTCTGGGGTCTAACTCAGTCTTGTTCTGAAACGTAGGACCTTTGGCTCTCTGGTTACCCTTGTTCTTTTTTTTTATTTTTATTTTATTTTTCTGGCATAAGATGACTCACACTTTTTTAATTTATGAATTTTCAGACGCTGTTCTTGAGTTTTCGTCGCAGTACCAGAGTCTTTAAGTCGGCTAATTGTTTCTTACACTCTTCTAAATCTATTTCTGACTTTCCACAAATGTGCCTTGTCTTTTTCAGCTGTCTTATCTGCCATTCCGCGCATTATCAATTCCATTTGTGCTTCCCACGGTTTATAGGGTCCGCAACCCACGCCGGTAATTATATGATCTCTTTGGGCCTCCATTATTCCAAATTTAAGTATTACTTTATGTATGTCTTTAATTATCTTTTATTTATTTATTAATGTACATTTAATTATGTTTATGAGACTACCTTCACACTGGTTAATCAATGTCAGCGCTACCCTTCGTGATCACTCGCGGTGCCACTACCGTTCACAACTCTGTCTTTAGAGAAGTTACCTTTCGTCTCTGAGACTACCTTCACACTGGTTACTCAATGTCAGCGCTACCCTTCGTGATCACTCGCGGTGCCACTACCTTTCACAACTCTGTCTTTAGAGAAGTTACCTTTCGTCTCTGACTCATCTTCACGCTAATCAAGCCAATTTAACGCTGCCTTTCGCATCTACTTAACGATCGTCTTTGCGCGATTTTCAGATCTTTTCGATGCTACCTTCACACTTTCTCTTTAAAGTGCTACCCCTTAGAGTCTTTACTATACAACAACAAAACAGAATTTATCACAATCTGAAACGTTCCCCCAATCCAACCTCTATTTCTAGATGTCAAGATACATCAAAAATATCGTTCTAAATTGTCAACCAGTACCAAGGACCTCACACATTCAATTTAGCTTTCTCCAATAATGCAGATTTGATATAAACAGGCTCTGCTTACCTTTTTAAGTGTGGCCTTTGGTGAATGATTAGAGAGTCCGGTCCTGGTTGTTTTGTCCAATAGAACCTCTTCCTCCTGGCTGGCTCGCCAAATTGTTGGGCTGAAATCCTGCCCTTCTAGATACTTTCAGGAAGAAGGGTTCAAGTCAGTAGGTTGGATAAAAGAACGTTTATTCATATAGAATACATGCATTCTAGAGACAAAGTTACAGAGAACATGCATCCATAGCTCTCCCAAGTTTGTCTCCCCTCCCGCCCTTCCCGCATGATTCTTGTCCTCAAGGGGGGGTTTCAGTTGCCACCACGTGACATGTCCGTAAGATTCGTGTCTAGCAGCGATTGGCCTGCACAATAGATAACAGGTCTCAGACTTCTACTGGAGAAGCCCTTTACCCAAACACAAGACGTGTCCCTCACCACCCTTGGCCCTGCTTTTCAGACTCAACACACTCGGCAGAGCTATGGTTGGACACATTGTACCAAAACAACCTATGATAAGGTCTCAGTGAACTCTAAACTACATGCTTCTTATTCAGAAGTGAACCCAATAATCACACTGAAACCAAGCAGACTATGTGTAATGTTTTAGCTCTTTTACCTGAAAATCTAATGAATTTAACACATATGATTAATATAATGCACTACATGAATATGTTTATAAGCACACATGATATGAATATATTTTATCCCAACACTAGCAAACAGGAAGTCCTGGGTTCAAATTCCAGCAGCACCTTGTTGTTGTAGCAATCATCTCAGTTTTCATCACCATGTCTACTCAATCCCCATGCTGCACATTAAGCCCTGGTAGCAAGTAAAAGAAAGCATGTTACATTTACACAGAAACACAATGTTAATGCTGACTTAAGATGATACATGTAAACACATGAAATACACAGAAATGTGTCTGACGCGGCGCTGCTGCTGCTAGCCTTGTCTGTACACATGTATGTTTCTCATTGACATAATTCAATAACTTGTTAATTGTTAACTTGAACCTGGTTCGGAAATGAATCAGATCATCTAAAGGGGGTGGATTAACTACCCACATCACACCTGGAATACCCTCAAGATGTGAATGATCCTTTGGAACTGAAATGCCTGGGAATCCCCATCAGTCATTCAGAACTGCCCAAGGTACTTGTGAGATAGACTCTTTGTTGTCTGATTGATGGTACTAACTGTGATGAAGTCTGTCAGGCCTCGGCGGTTCTCCACTGTAAAAACTGTTTCTGTATTACAGCTGTGATGGCCGAGTGGTTAAGGTGTTGGACTTGAAGTCCAATGGGGTCTTCCTGCGCAGGTTCAAACCCTGCTCACATCAGTTTCACATACCGAATAAATAAGAAATCAGTTATTGGTAGTTGGCACCCAATGGTTGCTGCTTTGAAAATGGATTTGACAATTAAAAGGTATTTATTTTGAATCCCATTTCCCAACTGTGGACTAATTACCCACATTTAACTCCAAAGACCCACAAGGTGTTTTATTTGCCTGATTAATTAGTTAATTAATTAATAAGTGTGCTACTTTGGCTCCACTACAGGTCTGTGTCTGTCCATCTGATCCATTTCACTCACCACTGAGTCAGACTTAATGCCCCGCCCACAACACCGTCTGATTGGCAGCCAACTTAATAACAAGTCTGGGGATGAAATGCAAACAGATGTAATCTCTGCAACAACAAGGTGCTGCTGGGATTTTAACCCCGGGTGATTCTTCCTTCAGTTGCATATAGTCAACTAATATCAAATAATCAATTTATTAATTTTTAACAGCAGAATTGAAGACGTTGAAATCAGGCAGTCAGCGCCCAAAGTACCTTGGCCGGTAAAGTTCATGTTTATTTCACCTCTGACCTCAGTCAGCAACACATGCACCTGAAACCCCACCCAACAGTGATGTCACAGGGTCCTGGTTTACAAGCTTTAAAAAATGTGTTCAATCCATTTCCCTTTTGATATTTATTGGCCCTCAACAGGCCAGAACTGGGCAAAATTAAATAATGCTTGTTAAGCACTATAGCAAAAATAAATAACAAATATATACACTCTTTATAGTGCAGGTAATGTAAGTGTTAAGTGATGATCAGGCACTGCTGGGATTTGGACCCAGGATCGACTGTTTACAAGACAGGCGCTTTAACCACTAAGCTACAGCGCCTCCTACGGGTGTGCCTGTCATGTAAGAACACAATGAGCTAGTGAACAGGGTTCCAACCATCCATCCAACTTTGTCGAGCAGCTCCAGCAGGAACCCCAAACTTCACTTTTCCGAGCAACTGGTGGATCACAAGGCGTTCCCAGGCCAGGTTGGAGATATAATCCCTCCACCTAATCCTGGCCATTCGGTGGTGGACTTGCTGGTGTGTTTAGGATCATTGTCCTGCTGCAGAACCCAAGTTCGTTTCAGCTTGAGTACACGAACAGATGGTCGGACATTCTCCTTCAGGATCTCTTGGTAGACAGCAGAATTCATAGTTCCTTTTATCACGGCAAGTCTTCCAGGTCCTGAAGCAGCAAAACAGCCCCAGACCATCACACTACCACCACCATATTTTACTGTTGGTATAATGTTCTTTTTATGAAATGCAGTGTTCCTTCTACGCCAGATATACTTGGACACACACCTTCCAAAGAGTTCCACTTTTGTCTCATCGGTCCACAGAATGTTGTCCCAAAAGTCTTGGGGATCATCAAGATGTGTTGTGGAGAAATTGAGACGAGCTTTGATGTTCTTTTTGCTCAGCAGTGGTTTTATCCTTGGAACTCTGCCATGCAGGCCATTTTTGCCCAGTCTTTTCCTGATGGTGGAGGCATGAACGCTGACTTTAACTGAGGCAAGTGAGGCCTGCAGTTCTTTGGACGTTGTTGTGGGGTCTTTTGTGACCTCTTGGATGAGTCGTCGCTGCGCTCTTGGGGTAATTTTGGGCGGCCGGCCACTCCTGGGAAGGTTCACCACTGTTCCATGTCTTCGCCATTTGTGGATAATGGCTCTCACTGTGGTTCGCTGGATTCCCAAAGCTTTATAACCCTTTCCAGACTGATAGATCTCAATTACTTTCTTTCTCAATTGTTCCTGAATTTCTTTGGGTCTCGGCATGATGTGTAGCTTTTAAGGATCTTCTGGTGGACCTTACTGTGTCAAGCAGCTCCTATTTAAGTGATGCCTTGATTGTGAACAGGTGTGGCAATAATCAGGCCTGGGTGTGGCTAGAGAAATTGAACTCAGGTGTGGACAACCACAGTTATAGTATGTTTTAACAAGGGGGGCAATCACTTTTTCACACAGGGCCATGATGGTTTGGATTTTTTTTCACGTTTAATAATAAACACCTTCATTTACAAATTGCATTTTGTGTTTACTTGTGTTGTCCTTGACTATTGTTTAAATTGGTTTGATGTTCCGAAACACTTAAGTGTGACAAACATGCAAAGGAACAGGAAATGAGGAAGGGGGCAAACACTTTTTTCACACCACTGTATGTCCATTTCTGTAATTTTTGATAAAGTATTTTATTTTTATTGTGATGGTGGATAATCAGGATGGAGCAGTAGCAACCCCTAGTGATGGCTCTGCTTTGAGCAGACGCCGGTAAGACAAAGCTGATATGACTAATGGTTAACCTGTGTTACACTTTGAAACTAAAGAAACACACACATAGTTAACAGAGATCTGGGTGTTGGTGGTTATTGTAAATAGGTAATGTTGGTGACGTATGGTATGGTTTTAAACAGAATGACGGACTGATGAATGTAGCAGTAGCAGGTAAGTCACCGTAGTTTTAGATGTTAAAATGTGCGCACAAGAAAGCTACGGGATTACTGTGGAGGAATGGAGAATGGCTAGGTTAACTGATAATTTTAAACATTGTGAAAACATATGAACACGTTAAACATATACGGGCATATAACATATACCTACAGTCTCAGTCTTTGGATGGTATAGGTAGCGTATCGCCACCCGTCACAGTTACCGACAATTTTGGCAATGAATGAGTATTTCACATAGGACACTTACGATTGGGTGGTCATTTAAAAACAGGGCCTGGCCAGTACAGATATAAACAGCAGAGTCAGCAAGGAGTCTACCAAGTTGCCTCTTATGACTTAAGTCACTTCACCAAGCTATGTCATAAGAGTATAATGCAACTCCAAGTCAACACATTACACAGGTCCCAGCTATGTAACACTTGCAAATGGCAGTGGTGGGATTTGAACCCACGCCTCCAGAGAGACTGGAGCCTAAATCCAGCGCCTTAGACCACTCGGCCACACTACCTGCATGAGACAGCCCTCCACATCCTGAGACACACAGAGACCGTAACTAACGGTATCCTTGTTAATGTCATATGAACAAAAGCCAAAACTTTATTGAAAAATGCCAGTACTTTATTAAAAATTGTAATCATGCTTTGTCATTTTTCTCTGGCATTGTTGATTTTAGAATATTGTAACCAGCATTAAGTGAGTAGGTTTAGGTCTGTGTGAATATGGGCTGAGCATTTACCTGGGCTGAACTTGTGAACATCTTCTTTTGCATATTCACTGTAAAGAGCCATTACTCCTCCAACTGCCAACTATTGTTCCAGAGACAATAGGATATACAGTTTTAGATTGCAAGGTAACTGTCCAAGACCAAAGACTTCACTGAAATACCTCAAGGGATCAAAACAGTTTGTCAAAATGGGAAAGGTCATGTTTTTGATTAGAAATTCCAGCACAGTTGTTCATTTACCATTCAAAAACAAAAGTACAATCATAAAAAACATACTACTTAGATATTGCAGCCTTCCTGATCACATCCACAGGGGGGATCTGCATTTGCTTTCTTACCAGCAAGTTTCTGGAGGTCCAAATAGAATCTTTGATGGCGGCCAGGGTGAGCCACTGATTTGCAAATTCACATGCTGGTATCTGTTTCTTTGGGCTCGTCCCATATAGCACTAGCTGTGCTGTGAGGACCTCCCTTGCTGGTAAGTACGGGAATTGCAAGGAGCCGGCTGTTGCCCACAGGTCTACGGCAGCGCTGCACTCCCAGAGCAAATGCCTCACCGACTCGGGCTCGCCACATCCAGGTCGGGGGCAGGATGAGTGTGCTGACATGCCCCGGGAGGGAATAACGGACCTGACCGGGAGGATCAGATGAGCCACCATCCATGACAAGTTGCGGAGTCTGTTTGGGAGAGCCAAATGATTCATGTTGCACCAAACAGTTTAGGGCTTATCAAAAGCTAACCCACTCACTGGACTCACTGGTTCCCGCTCCTGCACAACTGAAATGAGAGAGCGACGATTGGTTAAAACATCCACTTCTTCTTGCTCGAGGTTAAAACGTTTTAAAAAGGTCTGGATAAAAGCATAGGTTGGTGGCAGGATTACAGACTCATTTACTTTAAGATCAGAGGGTAAGGTCTTCAATCTTCTGAGGTATGATCCCATCCAGAACCGTGCCATAGCTGCAGTCTTAGGATTTCTGGATGGGGCCATGGCTGCTGTTATGTGTATAGCTGGAAATCTGCTCCCTAAAAACAATAACAGTAATAACAATAACAATAACTCCTTTCCCTCCTTTCTCCTTTGGCTTCTTCGTCACTCTTCCTTGCAATCGTTCCCACTTGGACCCCACAGGAAATAAAAAGGGCTTGTTGCAGGTCTAAAATCTCTTTTCTGGGTGGGATACTCGTCAATTGATCTGCGAGTTCATGTGAATGATTTTGCAAAATCTGAAGAAATTCCCTCCAGGGCGTCCTGTGTTATCACATTTACATTAATGGTAAGTGCATGTACATGTGTCAACTCCCTTCGATAGCTCAGTTGGTAGAGCGGAGGACTGTAGAGGCTTAAAGCTGAAATCCTTAGGTCGCTGGTTCAAATCCGGCTCGAAGGAAAACTCTTTTCCAGAGTTAGCCGTCCGGGATCAATAAAGTATTTCTAATTCTGATGTAGAGATGGATGGACGACCCAAAGCATAATACTTCTTGCCGAGACATAACAAGAAACAAAAAAAAGAGTTGGTGGAGACAGAGTTGAGCCCTGACAGAATAGAGAACTACAGATGTGAAATTGTGAACAGAAGAATTGGAAAAAAACTAGAACTATAAAGGACAAACCTTTCTTCAAAAAATCTTTATTGTGCTCACATTGGCCCTCATTTATGAAACGGGCGTACGACCTAAAACAGCCGTAGGACGGGCGTACGCCGATTCTTACGCAAAGTAAAGCATTTATTAATTTGAACGTGAGCGTAGGCTGCAAAAAAATCTCAGATCTGGTTTTTCCCCCAGCGATCAATAAAGTAATTGGATGTCATTGTAATCACATTCAGATCGTCTCAAATGGAGACACTGGTGATTATTGTGTGTGTACAAATGCAGAGGCAGTACATTACAGCAGTTGTCCATTGCTAGCTAAATAAATAAAATAATGGGAGTTTTGGAATAGATATTAAGTACTAACTGGTACTTTCTATTGCTGAATGAGCTCTATCTGGAGGAAAAAGGAGTTGCACCAAAGAAAGTCATTGGACTGTAACTGACCACTCATAGACTGTTAATGGCATACATTGGGATGATGGTTGTCTATTCATGAAGCCATTCATTACTTACAATAGACAAGACCATTGAAACTTGATCAAAAAGAAGGTGTAGTTGAGTGGAAATGGCTGCATTCAGTATTTAAGATGGCAAATCTGTGTAAGGAACCACTTCCACTGCTTCTATATCACAACACAGAGGATGCCAGAAGAAACGTTGGTTTTATGGAGAAGCTCATGAGCAAAGAAGGTTGCTGACTGTAAGACTTTGACATTGGTCTAACGAAAACTGTTGAATTCAGTAAGTGCTACTTACTCTGACAGAGGAAATGATGCAACAAGTATTACAAAGGCAATAAAGTAGAAGATTAACTTAATACGTGTCTAACAGCTCTGCACTTCTCCCATGTCCTGCTTTACTCAGCAATTGAGAAGGATTTGAGAAAAATTGTATAGCACAGTGTTGTGCATCCTTGCATTTATGGTACTTAATGCAAAAATCAGTCTCAATGCCCAGATGTGTTGCAAGATTTGTAGTGAACTTTGTATTTCCCAGTGGTGGTGGTATAGTGGTGAGCATATCTAACTTCCAAGCAGTTGACCTGGGTTTGATTCCCAACCCTCGCCGTAACTTTCTTTGATTGATGTTACTTGCTTTATTTGTCAAGAAGTAACCAGAAAGGTTACTTGCCCAACCTGGTTTGATAAAACATTATACCTCTTTGGTTGGTTCAAATAAGGGAGCATATCAATCAATCAAGCTTCCTCCATGAGGATCCACAGACACAGGCAGTGCACTACAATTTGCACTCTTCCCGTGTCTGGTAACTCATCATGTTATGGATGGTGGCTCATCAGATCCTCCCGGTCAGGTCCGATATGCACTCCTGGGGAATGTCAGCACACTCATCCTGCCCCCGACCTGGATGTGGCGAGCCCGAGTCGGTGAGGCTGTGGGCGTGCAGCGCTGCCGTAGACCTGTGGGCAACAGCCCGGTACCTTGCAATTCCTGTACTTACCAGCAAGGGAGGTCCTCACAGCACAGCTAGTGCTATATGGGACGAGCCCAAAGAAACAGATACCAGCATGTGACTTTGCAAATCAGTGGCTCACCCTGGCCACCATCAAAGATGCCATTTGGACCTCCAGAAACTTGCTGGTAAGAAAGCACATGCAGATCCCCCCCGTGGCTGTAATCAGGATGGCTGCAATATCTAAGTAGTATGTGTTTCATGATTGTAGTTTTGTTTTTCAATGGTACATGAACATATTTTAAAGAGTAGTTTTAGATCTGTGCTGCGAATTTTGACAAACTGTTTTGATCCCTTGAGGTATTTCAGTGAAGTCTTTGGTCTTGGACAGTTACCTTGCAATCTAAAACTGTATATCCTATTGTCTCTGGAACAATAGTTGGCAGTTGGAGGAGTAATGGCTCTTTACAGTGAATATGCAAAGAAGATGTTCACAAGTTCAGCCCAGGTAAATGCTCAGCCCATATTCACACAGACCTAAACCTACTCACTTAATGCTGGTTACAATACTCTAATATCAACAATGCTAGAGAAAAATGACACTTAAACCAGTTTAAAATCTCTATATGTCAAAAATGAACATGTCTAACAGCATTTTAAACATTTGCAATAAAATATGAATGGTGCATTTCCCTACGAACATGCGAAAAAATGCTTTTCATCAGTTTCCGTAGTGTAGTGGTTATCATGTTCGCATCACACGCGAAAGGTCCCCTGTTCGAAACAGGGCGGAAACACATTTCTTTGTTTGTGTTGACTTTGCACAATCAAACTCTGCTGAGATAAACTCTCAATAACCTTCACGGAAAATCTCCCTGTTGTGAAATCATGGCCAAGCCTACTGAAGTTTCCACAGTGCAGTAGTCATCACATACAGTTTAGGTTCAGGAAGCAGACACCATCTCCACATTTAAGAGTAAGCCTTGCTTTTTGCTCGTTGATGAAGCTTATAGTTAGGGCTCAGGAGTTCTCCTCCCATGCTGACCACAGCCTAAGACAAGGCCCGCTTTCCCTGCCTGAGTAGTCCAACGTGTTCGCCGGGACTTCCTCAAGGCCTTGTAGCATTGGTTAGCAGCTGTTAGAAAAATCTCCCCGTCGGCCTTCCCCTTATTGCTCCTTCCCACCTGCCTCACCTGGAGACTTAGGCTGCCGCTGGTTTGACTTTTTCCTGTGTGGGCACAGAGGCGATTCTTCTTTGTTGCTGTGTCTTTGGCCGGCCGCTTGCAGCTCGGGCCATTTGGGCCGTGGCCGCAGCCATCCTGATCACAGCCATGTGGGGGGATCTGCATGTACTTTCTTACCAGCAAGTTTCTGGAGTTCCAAATGGCATCTTTGATGGCGGCCAGGGTGAGCCACTGATTTGCAAATTCACATGCTGGTATCTGTTTCTTTTGGCTCACCCCATTAGCACTAGCTGTGCTGTGAGGACCTCCTTTGCTGGTAAGTTCGGCAATTATTATTAAGTATGTGATGAGCCACCATCCATGACAAGTTGCGGAGTCTCTTTGGGAGAGCCGAATGATTCATGTTGCACCAAACAGTTTAGGGCTCATCAAAAGCCAGCCCACACAGTGGACTCACTGGATCCCGCTCCTGCACAACTGAAATGAGAGAGTGACGATTGGTTAAAACATCCACTTCTTCTTGCTTAAAGTAAAAACGTTTTAGCTGCAGTCTTGGGATTTCTGGATGGGGCCGTGGCTGCTGTTATGTGTATAGCTGGAAATCTGCTCCTAAAAACAATAACAGTAATAACAATAACAATAACTCCTTTCCCTCCGGCTTCTTCGTCACTCTTCCTTGCAATCGTTCCCACTTGGACCCCCACAGGAAATAAAAAAGGGCTTGTTCCAGGTCTAAAATCTCTTTTCTGGGTGGGATACTCGTCAATTGATCTGCAAGTTCATGTGAATGTTTTTGCAAAATCTGAAGAAATTCCCTCCAGGGCGTCCTGTGTTATCACATTTACATTAATGGTAAGTGCACGTACGTGTGTCAACTCCTTCGATAGCTCAGTTGGTAAAGCGGAGGACTATAGAGGCTTAAAGCTGAAATCCTTACGTCGCTGGTTCAAATCCGGCTCGAAGGAAACCTCTTTTCAGAGTTAGCCTTCCGGGATCAATAAAGTATTTCTGATTCTGATGTAGAGATGGATGGACGACCCAAAAGCATAATACTTCTTGCCGAGACATAAAAAGAAACAAAAAAAAGAGTTGGTGGAGACAGAGTTGAGCCCTGACAGAATAGAGAACTACAGATGTGAAATTGTGAACAGAAGAATTGGAAAAAAACTAGAACTATAAAGGACAAACCTTTCTTCAAAAAATCTTTATTGTGCTCACATTGGCCCTCATTTATGAAACGGGCGTACAACCTAAAACAGCCGTAGGACGGGCGTACGCCAATTCCTACGCAAAGTAAAGCATTTATTAATTTGAACGTGAGCGTAGGCTGCAAAAAAATCTCACATCTGGTTTTTCCCCCAGCGATCAATAAAGTAATTAGATGTCATTGTAATCACATTTAGATAGTCTCAAATTGAGACACTGATGATTATTGTGTTCATAAGTGCTTCTCTTTGGGGTTGTCATCATCAGACACTTACAAATGCAGAGGCAGTACATTTCAGCAGTTGTCCACCGCTAGCTAAATAAATAAAAGAATGGGAGTTTTGGAATAGATATTAAGTACTAACTGGTACTTTCTATTGCTGAATGAGCTCTATCTGGAGGCAAAAGGAGTTGCACCAAAGAAAGTCATTGGACTGTAACTGACCACTCATAGACTGTTAATGGCATACATTGGGATGATGGTTGTCTATTCATGAAGCCATTCATTACTTACAATAGACAAGACCATTGAAACTTGATCAAAAAGAAGGTGTAGTTGAGTGGAAATGGCTGCATTCAGTATTTAAGATGGCAAATCTGTGTAAGGAACCATTTCCACTGCTTCTATATCACAACACAGAGGATGCCAGAAGAAATATTGGTTTTATGGAGAAGCTGATGGGCAAAGAAGGTTGCTGACTGTAAGACTTTGACATTGGTCTAACGAAAACTGTTGAATTCAGTAAGTGCTACTTACTCTGACAGAGGAAATGATGCAACAAGTATTACAAAGGCAATAAAGTAGAAGATTAACTTAATACGTGTCTAACAGCTCTGCACTTCTCCCATGTCCTGCTTTACTCAGCTATTGAGAAGGATTTGAGAAAGATTGTATAGCACAGTGTTGTGCGTCCTTGCATTTATTGTACTTAATGCAAAAATCAGTCTCAATGCCCAGATGTGTTGCAAGATTTGTAGTGAACTTTGTATTTCCCAGTGGTGGTGGTATAGTGGTGAGCATAGCTACCTTCCAAGCAGTTGACCTGGGTTTGATTTCCAACCATCGCCGTAACTTTCTTTGATTGATGTTACTTGCTTTATTTGTCAAGAAGTAACCAGAAAGGTTACTTGCCCGACCTGGTTTGATAAAACATTATACCTCTTTGGTTGGTTCAAATAAGGGAGCATATCAATCAATCAAGCTTCCTCCATGAGGATCCACAGACAGAGGCAGTGCACTACGATTTGCACTCTTCCCGTGTCTGGTAACTCATCATGTCATGGACGGTGGCTCATCAGATCCTCCCGGTCAGGTCCGTTATGCACTCCCGGGGAATGTCAGCACACTCATCCTGCCCCTGACCTGGATGTGGCGAGCCCGAGTCGCTGAGGCATTTGCTCTGGGCGTGCAGCGCTGCCGTAGACCTGTGGGCAACGGCCCGGTACCTTGCAATTACCGTACTTACCAACAAGGGAGGTCCTCACAGCACAGCTAGTGCTATATGGGCCGAGCCAAAAGAAACAGATACCAACATGTGACTTTGCAAATCAGTGGCTCACCCTGGCCGCCATCAAAGATGCCATTTGGACCTCCAGAAACTTGCTGGTAAGAAAGCACATGCAGATCCCCCCCCGTGGCTGTAATCAAGAGGGTTGCAATATCTAAGTAGTATGTGTTTCATGATTGTACTTTTGCTTTTGAGTGGTACATGAACATATTTTAAAGAGTAGTTTTAGAACTGTGCTGCAAATTTTGACAAACTGTTTTGATTACTTGAGGTATTTCAGTGAAGTCTTTGGTCTTGGACAGTGACCTTGCAATCTAAAACTGTATATCCTATTGTCTCTGGAACAATATTACTGGTTACAATATTCTAAAATCAATGCCAGAGAAAAATGACAAAGCGTGATACATTTTTTTAATAAAGTATTGGGATTTTTAATAAAGTGTTGGCTGTTTCTTGCAAAGGTTTTTTTTTCCAATAACATTAACAAGCCTACCGTTAGTTACGGTCCCTGTGTTTGTCACGATGTAGAGAGATGAGATCTGCAGGTAGTGTGGCCGAGTGGTCTAAGGCGCTGGATTAAGGCTCCAGTCTCTCTGGAGGCGTGGGTTCAAATCCCACCGCTGCCAGTTGCAGCTATTACACAGTTGGAAGCCAACATTTGTGCTCAATTGTTATAACATTGCTTGGTGAAGTAACCAATCACCTTGCTGAGATTGTTCCTCGTTAATGTTGTCGCAATGTTGAAGAGGCGTGTCAACCAAGACAGCCCCTCTGGACGGATTTCATAAATCCCTGGGGATTTGCCACTGTGGAGTTGAGGTCAACAGCGTCCCATCCTTACTGTACACAGCTTGTATGGTTCCCTGCTTGCCCCTCCAGAGATGGCTGTAGATCACTGCCTGATGAAGCCAACAGAAAAGAGCAAAGAGTCTGCAAAGAGCATAAAAGGAATTCCAAGGTGCCCAGACTTGACACTCTCCCACCTCCTGCTGCACCGTTAGACGTGTTGTTCATGTCCAGGTGTTGTGCTCTTTCCATCGCTTGACAATATTCCCATTTAGGCTGAACACAGCCTGAGCGAGGCCCACTTTCCCTCATGAGTAGTCCAACACGTTCAACGGGCTTTGTTTAGCAGCTGGTAGAAAAAGCTCCCGTCGGGAATCGAACCCGGTCTTCCGCGTGACAGGCGGAGATACTGTCCACTATACTAACGAGGAATGCACACGTTGAACATTTGGCACATCGATGGATAGGTGGCGCTATTCCAGCATTTAGGTCACAAGTTTCCACAGTGCAGTAGTCATCACATTCAGGAATATCCTGTCTAAAAATGCTGCAGAAAAACTAGTCCATGCATTTGTTATTTCTAAGCTGGATTACTGCAATTCTTTTTTACTAGGCTGCTCGGAAAAGTCCATAAAGACTCTTCAGCTGATCTAGAATGCTGCAGCACTTTTGCCATGCTAAAGTTGTGTCTGTCACTAAGTGGAGAGATGTTACGTGCAGGTAGTGTGGCCGAGTGGTTACATAGCTGGAAGGCAACTAATGTGATGACTTGGAGTTCTATCAGATGTCATAAGAGACATTTTGGTAGACTCTTTGCTGACTCTGCTGTTTATATCTGTGCTTGCAAGGCCCTGTTTTTAAATGACCACCCAATCGTAAATGTTCAATGTGAAATATTCATGGCCAATATTGTCGGTAACTGCGTCTCATGTGGGCCGTCACGGTAGAGATACGCTACCTATACCATCCAGAGACTGAGACTGTAGGTATATGTTATATGCCCGTATATGAAAACGGTAAAGGGAAGGACCGGAGTATAACTTAAACGTTAATATTAAACACCCACAATATCAAGGTTTGCTTACACAAACCCAAAACCTTTATGTATTGTCTACTGCACTGTAGAAACATCGGTAGGCCTGGCCACGAGTTTGATTGTACAAAGTCAACATGGACAAAGTAACATGTTTCCACCCTGTTTTGAACAGGGGACCTTTCACGTGTTAGGCGAACGTGATAACCACTACACTACGGAAACTGATGAAAGGAATTTTTTTGCATGTTCATTGGGAAATCCACCATTAATATTTTACTGTAAATGTTTAAAATGCTTAGACATGTTCATTTTTGACACAGAGATTTTAAACACCCGCTGAGAAACCAACTCTGGTTATCGGCAGCTCTTTTTTGAGAAACGTGAAGTTAGCGAAGCCAGCAGCCATAGTTAAGTGCATCCCGGGGGCCAGAGCGGGGGCGACATTGAGTCTTATTTGAAACTGCTGGCTAAAGATAAACATAAATACAGTAAGATTGTTATTCACGTTGGCGTTAATGACTCCTGGTTACACCAAACAGAGGTCACCAAGATTAATGTTGAATTGGTGTGTACATACGCAAAGTCAATGTCGGACACCGTAGTTTTCTCTGGACCCCTGCCAAATCTAACCAGTGATGACGTGTACAGCCGCATGTCGTCATTTCGCCGCTGGCTGTCGAGGTGGTGTCCAGATAATGATGTGGGCTTTGTAGATCACTGGCAGTCTTTCTGGGGAAGACCTGGTCTGATTCGGAGAGACGGCATTCATCCCACTTGGGATGGAGCAGCTCTTATTTCCAGAAATCTGGACATGTTTATTAGTGGACCTAATCCTTGACAACCCAGAGCTGGGACCAGGAGGCAGAGTCCCAGTCTAACACACTTCTCTGCTCCTCCATTCCAGGAGTTACCTAGTAAAAACCCCATAGTGACGGTGTCTGCCCCCCGACCATTGAAATTATTTAAATCGTAGGTAAACGGAAGAGGAGCTGTGCATGAAAACCTCATAACAATTAAAACCACAAGTGCAATAGTGCAAAAGAATAGGAGAATTAAATGTGGACTCTTAAACATCAGATCTCTCTCTTCTAAAGGTGTTCTAGTAAATGAATTAATATCAGATTCTAATATTGATTTATTTTGTTTTACTGAAACCTGGCTGGGTGATGGAGAATATGTTAGTCTAAATGAATCCACCCCCAGTCATATTAATACTCACATTCCTCGAGGCACAGGCCGAGGAGGTGGAGTTGCAGCTATCTACGATTCTAGTCTACTAATCAGCTCTAAACCTAAACTGAATTATAACTCATTTGAAAGTCTTGTTCTTAGTCTTTCACACCCAAGTTGGAAATCACTGCAGCCAGTTCTGTTTGTTATAGTGTACCGAGCACCTGGTCCATACTCTGAACCAGTTCTATTTGTTATAGTGTACCGAGCACCTGGTCCATACTCTGAACCAGTTCTATTTGTTATAGTGTACCGAGCACCTGGTCCATACTCTGAACCAGTTCTATTTGTTATAGTGTACCGAGCACCTGGTCCATACTCTGAACCAGTTCTATTTGTTATAGTGTACCGAGCACCTGGTCCATACTCTGAACCAGTTCTATTTGTTATAGTGTACCGAGCACCTGGTCCATACTCTGAACCAGTTCCATTTGTTATAGTGGACCGAGCACCTGGTCCATACTCTGAATTCTTATCTGAATTTGCAGTTGTTGTCAAATTTAGTGCTAAAAACGGACAAAGTTGTTATTGTAGGGGATTTTAATATTCATGTGGCCGATGAGAATGATAGCCTTAGTACTGCGTTTATCTCTCTATTAGATTCTATTGGCTTCTCTCAAAGTGTTCATAAACCGACTCACCGTTTTAACCACACCCTCGACCTTGTTCTGGTATATGGTGTTGAAATTGAACATTTAATAGTGTTCCCACAGAATCCCTTTCTATCTGACCACTGTTTGATAACTTTTGAGTTTATACTGCTGAACTACACGCCAGTAGGCAAAACCTTCTATACAAGATGTCTATCTGATAATGCTGGAGCTAAATTTAAGGATGTGATTCCATTAGCATTTAATTCATTACCAAGTCACAAAGTAACGGAGGACTCCTATGCTAATTTCAGTCCCTCCCAAATCAATCACTTTGTTGAAAGTGCAGCAGGCTCACTGCGAACGACACTCGACTCTGTTGCCCCTCTAAAAAAGAAGATAATAAAACAAAGACGTTAGCTCCATGGTATAACACTGAAACTCGCAAATTAAAGCAAATATCGCGGAAACTTGAGAAGATTTGGCATTCCACCAAATTGGAAAATTCTCGTTTAATCTGGCAAGATAGTCTTAAAACTTATAGGAAGTCCCTCCGTAATGCCAGAGCAGCGTACTACTCGTCATTAATAGAGGAAAATAGGAACAGCATCACTTAACTATGGCTGCCGGCTTCGCTAACTTCACGTTTCTCAAAATAGAGCTGCCGATAACCAGAGTTGGTTTCTCAGCGGGTGTATCGCTGAGTGGGGAAAATCTGTTAGAAACGTGAACATGCTGGTGGTGGTCCGTGGCCTTTGAAAGCTTACGACTCCAGTTTAAAATCTCTATGTGTCAAAATGAACATTTCTAACAGCATTTTAAACATTTACAGTAAAATATTAATGGTATATTTCCCGATGAACATGCAAAATAACTCTTTTCATCAGTTTCCGTAGTGTAGTGGTTATCACGTTCGCCTAACACGCGAAAGGTCCCCTGTTCGAAACAGGGCGGAAACACATTTCTTTGTTCGTGTTGACTTTGTACAATCAAACTCTGCTGAGTTAAACTCTCAATAACCTTCATGGTACATCTCCCTGTTGTGGAATCGTGGCCAGGCCTACCAAAGTTTCAAGTCTTCAATCTTCTGAGGTATGATCCCATCCCATCTTCATCACTATTCTTTTCACTCGTTCCCACTTGGACTTCCACAAGAAATAAAAGATGGCTTTTTCCAGGTCTAAAATCTCTTTTCTGGATGGGATAAAAACAGAGCTGATGAGTAAATCAAAGGTAAAATCACTGCCTTGATGATTAAAACCTTTCCTTCTAGTGTTAGTCCTCTAAGTCTCCAGTACCCTAGTCCCTGCCTAACTTTCCCTAACGTGTCTGGCCAATTTGTTTTCCCACACCTCCCGATCGAATTTTACCCCAAGTATTTTATGGTCGGTCCGGGTCACAGTCAGGGGGAGTCCTGACGTCTCAGTCGCTGTCCACGGTCCATGAAAATGGGCAAGGGTCTTGCTTCCATTATTTAGCTGCTGTTAAGAATCTGAGTCTAGTTAAGGGCAGCATATTTGTTTTCAGAAGTACAAAGGCTCGGCCAAACAGCAAAGCCCACCAAAAATAGTTTCAACTCATCGGCGTTCCCCTCCAAGGAAGTCTTTAGTAAAAGGAGAAAGACTTGTGTGTTATGAAGACCAGAGTGTGTACAGCTGTCTGCTCACGGTAAGCCTCACTTGGTGTGCCGCTTTCCAAACTAAAATGATAAGAGGCAACTTGGTAGACTCCTTGCTGATGTTTATATCTGTACTCCCAATGCCCTTGTTTAAAACACCAATGTGAATAGTCAACGTGTGAGTAATCCACACAGGTTAAACTGAGCAGAGTGGTGCAGCGGAAGCGTGGTGGGCCCATATCCCAGAGGTCAATGGATGGAAACCATCCTCTGCTTTTGGCTATGAACTGTATCAGCTTTGTCTGTGTTGATGTTTAACAAAGCATCTGCTGCTGCAAGTGTCTGAAGTTAAATGTCTAAACCTGCTGAAGGGTAAGAGTCAAGTTTATTTCATCCATAAAAATTACAGTGGTCATACCTGCTGTAACACCCATAGAAGCTGAAGGGTACACCCTTAATGGCATATCAAACTGTGCTGTCTGATAGCCTGAGGTATAAAAGAGAGCACACTGCTAAGTCTGTGTCACAGGAGGTCTTAGTCTACCACTACGCTCCATAACCCTACCAGTCAGATTACCACAGGAGGTCTTAGTCTACCACTACGCTCCATAACCCTACCAGTCAGATTACCACAGGAGGTCTTAGTCTACCACTACGCTCCATAACCCTACCAGTCAGATTACCACAGGAGGTAATATCTTTTGCAGCTCTTTTAAAGACTCTACCATAATACCTGCTGGAGATGCCAGGTCCTCATACATGTAAAGCATGTGCTCTACCACTGAGCTACATCCCTTGAAGATTTTCTGATTTTTTTAGACTTAGACTTTTTCCTTTTGGGAAGACTCCCGCAAGGATATTGGAATATCACTGAATAAAAGAAGAAACCCGGGTAAAACATGTAATGTTAATGTTGTATATGGCTTCAAAACCTGTAAATGCAACTGCGGTGGCTGGAAATCAAACCTGGGCAAAATGCTTGCACTGCTAATGGTATAAATAATAGTCAAAAGGTAACACACCTGTTGCCTTTCTGCTGCACAATACAACGTTCACTGCAAATCTTGTAACACAGACTGAAGAAGTGGATGCTGAGAAACACATTGGTGGAGTCCTCCTGCTCCGCTCTGGGTGGCAGTATGTCCCTGCTGCTCTGAGTTGACGTTGCAGTACAGGTAAAAGCCAGTAAATTAGAATATTTTGAAAAACTTGATTTATTTCAGTAATTGCATTCAAAAGGTGTAACTTGTACATTATATTTATTCATTGCACACAGACTGATGCATTCAAATGTTTATTTCATTTAATTTTGATGATTTGAAGTGGCAACAAATGAAAATCCAAAATTCCGTGTGTCACAAAATTAGAATATTACTTAAGGCTAATACAAAAAAGGGAGTTTTTAGAAATGTTGGCCAACTGAAAAGTATGAAAATGAAAAATATGAGCATGTACAATACTCAATACTTGGTTGGAGCTCCTTTTGCCTCAATTACTGCATTAATGCGGCGTGGCATGGAGTCGATGAGTTTCTGGCACTGCTCAGGTGTTATGAGAGCCCAGGTTGCTCTGATAGTGGCCTTCAACTCTTCTGCGTTTTTGGGTCTGGCATTCTGCATCTTCCTTTTCACAATACCCCACAGATTTTCTATGGGGCTAAGGTCAGGGAGTTGGCTGGCCAATTTAGAACAGAAATACCATGGTCCGTAAACCAGGCACGGGTAGATTTTGCGCTGTGTGCAGGCGCCAAGTCCTGTTGGAACCTGAAATCTCCATCTCCATAGAGCAGGTCAGCAGCAGGAAGCATGAAGTGCTCTAAAACTTGCTGGTAGACGGCTGCGTTGACCCTGGATCTCAGGAAACAGAGTGGACCGACACCAGCAGATGACATGGCACCCCAAACCATCACTGATGGTGGAAACTTTACACTAGACTTCAGGCAACGTGGATCCTGTGCCTCTCCTGTCTTCCTCCAGACTCTGGGACCTCGATTTCCAAAGGAAATGCAAAATTTGCTTTCGTCAGAAAACATGACTTTGGACCACTCAGCAGCAGTCCAGCTCTTTTTTCCTTAGCCCAGGTGAGACGCTTTTGCTGTTTCTTGGTCAACAGTGGCTTGACACGAGGTATGCGGCAGTTGAAACCCATGTCTTTCAAGCGTCTCTTGGTGGTGGATCTTGAAGCACTGACTCCAGCAGCTGTCCACTCCTTGTGAATCTTTTTTATCACAATCTTGACTAGGGCGCGGTGATCCCTATCGCTTGTACACTTTTTCTGACCACAGTTTTTCCTTCCCTTTGCCTCTCTATTAATGTGTTTGGACACAGAGCTCTGAGAACAGCCAGCCTCTTCAGCAATAACCTTTTGTGTCTTTCCCTCCTTGTGCAATGTGTCGATGGTCGCCTTTTGGACAGCTGTCAAATCTGAAGTCTTCCCCATGTTTGTGTAGGCTTCAGAACTGGACTGAGAGACCATTTAAAGCCCTTTGCAGGTGTTTTGAGTTAATCAGCTGATTACTTTGTGGCACCAATTGTCTTCAAAATTTAACCCTTACACAATATTCTAATTTTGTGACACACGGAATTTTGGATTTTCATTTGTTGCCACTTCAAATCATCAAAATTAAATGAAATAAACATTTGAATGCATCAGTCTGTGTGCAATGAATAAATATAATGTACAAGTTACACCTTTTGAATGCAATTACTGAAATAAATCAAGTTTTTCAAAATATTCTAATTTACTGGCTTTTACCTGTAGGTGCTGACACCTTTTGGAGGCAGCTGGCGTGCCGGCGGGTGCCGTCATCTAGGGGGTATGTGGCTGGTCCCAGTCGGCGGGCCACTTGCTGTGGAGTGGACCAAAATGATGCCATCTTGTTCCCCCTGTGGGGTCGGCAAGCTCTCACCCAGTCGGCCACAGTGATATCTGGTATCTTGACCTTCCTTTTCTTTTCCGCTCCTAACGGTGGATGACTGAGGCTTTGACTGCTGGGAGTGTGTTCTGGACTGCAGTGGGGCAGAGCCTGTCCAGGGGTAGGTGTAACTCCTTACCCACAAAAATGTTCTTATTGTCAGTTTCCGTAGCGTAGTGGTTATCACGTTTGTCTCACACGCAAAGGGTCCCCTGTTCGAAACAGGGCGGAAACACATTTCTTTGTTTGTGTTGACTTTGCTCAATCAAACTCTGTTGAGTTAAACTCTCAATAACCTTCATGGAAAAATCTCCCTGTCGTGAACTTGTAGCCAGGCCTACTGAAGTTTCCAAAGTGCAGTAGTTGTCAAGTTCAGGAATTCAGGAATATCCTGTCTACAGCAGAAAAACTAAAACTAACTACTGCGTTTGTTACTTCTAAGCAGGATTACTGCAATTCTTTGTTATCAGGCTGCTTTAAAAAGTCCACAAAGACTCTTCAGTTGATCCAGGACATCTGACAGGAACCAGGAAAAGAGATCACATCTCTCCGGTTTTAGGTTCTGGACTCACTGGTTCCCGCTCCTGCACAACTGAAATGAGAGAGTGACGATTTGTTAAAACATCCACTTCTTCTTGCTCGAGGTTAAAACGTTTTAAAAGGTCTGGATAAAAGCATAGGCTGGTGGCAGGATTACAGACCCAGGTACTTTAAGATCAGAGGGTAAGGTCTTCAATCTTCTGAGGTATGATCCCATCCAGAACCGTTGCCATAGCTGCAGTCTTAGGATTTCTGGATGGGGCCGTGGCTGCTGTTATGTGTATAGCTGGAAATCTGCTCCCTAAAAACAATAACAGGTCCGGCACTCCTTTCCCTCCTTTCTCCTTTGGCTTCTTCATCACTCGTCTTTGCAATCGTTCCCACTTGGACCCCCACAGGGAATAAAAAATGGCTCGTTCTAGGTCTAAAATTTGTTTTCTGGGTGGGATATATCAGCAAAATCTGAAGAAATTCCCTCCAGGGGGTCCTGTGTTATCACACTCACAAGAATGGGAAGTGTGTAGTTACATGTTAGCTCCCTTCGATAGCTCAGTTGGTAGAGCGGAGGACTGTAGAGGTATGAAGCTGAAATCCTTAGGACGCTGGTTCAAATCCGGTTCGAAGGAACACTCTTTTTCAGAGTTTCCCATTGGTATCAATAAAGTATTTCTGATTCTGATGTAGAGATGGATGGACAACCATGACAACACCACTGATCTCAAGCTCAATGCTGACACTGCCATGGAAATAGGTTTCTAATCAGCAATAAATATAACAATTTCTGATCAACCCATATCAATTGCATGCTCAAAATAACATACCGGTTAAAGCCCCGCCCATTTCAAGACAACCTGACCCACTTCCAGGTTAAATCCTGTCCACTTCCAGGTTAGCCCCCGCCCAGTCCGAGTACAGATACAGATACAGATAATGCTGTACTCGCTCATCCCTAGTTGTTACTCATCAATTAGGGAAACCTAGAAAATAGCAGCATATTTGTGATTCCGATTTCCGACCATGCTATCACAGCAATGCGGCAATTTTAATACCAAATGGCAAATTTTGGACTACAACAAACATTTGACTGGCCTTCTATACACTTGCCAACAAAGAGCACCACTGTTTGCATACAATGGTGTGAGAACGTAGCTATTCCAAATGCTTATTGTAGGGCTAGTGGAGCAATGGATAATGCGTCTGACTACGGATCAGAAGATTCTAGGTTCGACTCCTGGCTAGCTCGAGCTGCTATTTAGCTACTGAATCCATTGTTCATCATTTCCAACTTTACCCCTTTACAAACTGGCTATCAAAGTAAATGTACATGTATAAAGAGCCAAATGATGAGGAAATATTGTTTCAACATGTGTGTAAATTCATCTAAGCCTCTCAGTGTCAGACAACTACAGCAGTCATCAAGCTTTTGCTGTTGTTTTTCTGTTTTTGCTTGCTAATCATCTTTCCTTGAAAAAACAAGTTTGTCCCTGAAGGACAGAATCAGCAGTGCTAGATAAACCATCCATGACATTTTCTTTTGTGAGTCAACAATTAGGGAAACCGGGAAAATATCAGTATAGTTGCTATTCAGAGTTCCAACTATGCTATGACAACAACAAGGCCCTACTGTTACCAAGTGGCCGTGATCGTATAGTGGTTAGTACTCTGCGTTGTGGCTGCAGCAACCCCGGTTAGAATCCGGGTCACGGCAGCTTTGTAAAGCAGCTTCACTGTCATAGCTCTAGATGTTTCCATCCTCTGCTTCATTTTACATTGATTGAAACTGGACAGCTTAAGATAAAAGTCCTGCAGGAGGCCCCACATTTTGGACATGTGCTAAAACAGCTCTAGATCCTTTAATTTAACTCAAGCACAGCTATCATCAAGTTTTCTCTGTTGTTTTTTAGAAACTCCATCTGTATGCAACCTCATCCCATTAATGCATACTAACTCAACTTCTTCCCTTTAATGGAGTCTTGTGTTCTCTTTCCTCTCTCCTCCTATCGCTTCCTGCAGGTGTTTCTGGCTCTGGAGCTGTGGAGTCTGGATTTGTGGCTGGTGTCACCTTCAGCTCTAAATCCTTCAGTTTAACTCAAGCACAGCTATCATCAAGCTTTCTCTGTTGGTGTTGTTTTTAGAATCAGCAGTACTAGATAAACCATCCTTGGAATTGTTAGTTGTTACTAGAGACGAGCCGGATACTCGGCTGGAACGAGTATCCGGTACGGATAAAGCCCTTTTGCCGAGTACGAGTATTATACGAGTAATACAGTCAATATCTGTGCTCGGATTCTGTGCTCGTGTTATGAGATAGTCATAGCGCCCCTCCCCCCCTACACACACGCTTTGCTCACTCACACACAGAACACTGAGAACAGCTCTCTCTCTCTCTCTCTCTCTCTCTCTCTCCCTCAGTCACTCAGGTCCGCGGGTCTTTCCCGTTAACGTTTAGGGTTTCTTCAGCTTCAGCTTTGTTTTTAACTTGGGTTTGTGGTACTTCCTTAGTAACCAGTAGATTTCTGGTAAACGTGGGCTTTCAGACATAGACGCGTTGCGTCTCTGCCTGTCGCAGATTTTTATTTTTATTTTTTAATCTTCAGTTGGCTCTAATTTATTCAATCTATTTGATCGGTAGAACACAGTCCCCCCCAACCCCCTCTCTCTCTCTTTCTTTCTTTCTTTCTTTCTTTCTTTCTTTCTTTTCTTTCTTTCTTTCTTTCTTTCTTTCTTTCTATCTCTCTCTGTCTATCTGTCTCTCGCTTACACACACACACACACACACACGCACACACACACACACACCTAGTGTGGAAATAAAAAAAAACACAAGAACATTGTACCATTATAACATTGTTATGAAACAAACCTTCTTGAAAAAGCAAGCAGAAAGTGAAATTAAACACCTGAACAGGGACTTGAACCCTGGACCCTCAGATTAAAAGTCTGATGATCTACCGACTGAGCTACTCAGGCTTCTGAAAAGAAGAGCTGTGAACAAAACAATCACCTGAACTACAAATGGAAGTGCAAGTAAGTGAAGAACATTAAACTTTTGCCATGATCACGGTCTTCTGGACAG
Organism: Percina caprodes; assembly: GCA_013375575.1. NCBI lineage: Eukaryota > Metazoa > Chordata > Actinopteri > Perciformes > Percidae > Percina > Percina caprodes. Next base: position 50,699 of record JABXJD010001863.1, read on the forward strand.
CAGGAGGGTAGACCATGATTTGCACATTGCCTGAGAACACCAATTGTTATGGAACAAACTGGTTGAAAAACGGCTAAATCTGCCAAGACGGTTTGAAAGCTCAAAGTCACAACTCATCATGGCCACTCGCAGACTGTGAAATCCAGCTGATCCAGAATGCTGCAGCACGTGTTCTGACAGGAACCAGGAAAAGAGATCACATCTCTCCTGTTTTAGCTTCTCTGCATTGGCTTCCTGTAAAATCCAGAATAGAATTTAAAATCCTTCTTCTCACCTACAAAGCTCTTCATGGTCAGGCACCATCTTATCTTAAAGAGCTCATAGTACCATAGTATGGGAGCCAGAGCACTGCGCTCCCAGAATGCAGGGTTACTTGTGGTTCCTAGAGTCTCTAAAAGTAGAATGGGAGCCTTCAGCTATCAGGCTCCTGTCCTGTGGAACCAGGTTCCAGTTTGGGTTCAGGAGACAGACACCATCTCCACATTTAAGAGTAGGCTTAAGACTTTCCTCTTTGATAAAGCTTATAGTTAGGGCATAGAATTGAATATTGTTAGGGAGTGAGGAGTCGCAGCGTCCGCCTAACCCGGCCCACCTGCTTCTCGTCATAGTTTTCAGATCTATCTATCATATAATCAATAATATAATAAAACTAGAGAGAGGCAGGGTATACAGCCCGATCCAGTTGGGGAGAGTTCTAGCCTGACCAGGCTCCTCTCTTTACCCTGTCTCTCCTAGTTATGCTGTAATAGTTTTAGACAGCTGGGGGACTTCCTTTGACACACTGGGCTCCTCTCTCCTCTATCTTTCTATCTTTCCATTTGTGTGCATCCATGTCCCAGAAATGCTTGTTACTAACCTAGCTCTGGGGAGTCATTCCCCGGAGTCCTTATGTTCTTTTTTGCCCAGCATGTTTCCTTGGATCAGGGAGGCTCCAAAATCATGGTAGCAGCTGTCGCCATGGTCCCGCTACACGTCCTGCGATGCCGTGTTACATCCTGCTACGTCCTGCTGTGCCCTGCTACGTCCTGCTGTGCCTTGTAATGCCGCACAGTGCCCTGCTATGCCATGAACTACTACAAAGAACTACTACAAACTACTAGTTTTTGTGACTGTTATTGCCACTCTTCATTCTAACCCCAACCGGTCGCCAGACACCGCCTACCAAGAGCCTGGGTCTGGGTCTGTCCCAAGTTTTCCTCGCCACTGTTGCACTGTTGCTTGCTCTGGAGGGAACTACTAGAACTGTTGGGTCCTTGTAAATTCTGGAGTATGGTCTAGACCTACTCTATCTGTAAAGTGTCTCGAGATAACTCTTGTTAATTGATACTATAAATTAAATTGAATTGAATGTATTCCTTCTTGCTGTAACGCAGTAATATAACGCATTACTAATTAAATTTTGGTAATATTATAATGTGTGGTCCCAAGGGTCAGCATGGACAGAAGTGTGCAAACTGATTATCAGGAACATGTGCAAATATTAAATTAACTGATAATGAGGCACTGCTGGGATTTGGACCCAGGATCTCCTGTTTACAAGAAAGGCGCTTTAACCACTAAGCTACAGCGCCTCCTGCAGGTCTCCCTTTCATGCAAGAATACAATGAGGTAGTGAACAGGGTTCCATCCATCCATCTTCGTCAACCAACTCCAAAGGAGGCCCCTGGGAGGCATCTTTACCAGATGAACCACCTGGTGGACCGAGCTTCACTGGCTCTATGGGGGTGATGAGATGTGAATGAGAAGGAGTGGGCTGGCATTCTCAAACTGCTGAAGGGAGAGACCTGCCTGAGGTACTTCTACCTTTTCTGCAGACTGGCTACTGGATATGATTGATGCGCCAAGCCCAAGTTATTTTGAAGGCTCTCTAAATGTCTTCTTGGGCTGGGAACGCCTCAGGATCCCCCAGTCGCTCGGGAAAGGGAAGTTTGTCCAGTCCCCTGCTGGAGCTGGTCGACGAAGATGGATAGATGGAACCCTGTTCACTAGCTCATTGTATATTTAGATTATATAAGGTAAAAGTATTCAAGAAGGTGCTGTGGCTTAGTTGGTTAAAGTGCCTGTCTAATGGGAAGGAAATCCTAGGTTCAAATCCCAGGAGTGCCTGATTAGCAGTAAATGGCTACATGAGGTTAGTGATTGTTGGAGCGCATGTCGATGGCATATTGTCATCATGGTGACAATGATGCACATTACCTCAACCAATGTGCAGCGATCCACACCTCAGGCTTTGTGGTCTTTGTCAAGTCCTTCATTATGTTGACAGTAAAGCACCAAAGAGGAGCCAACAGAAAGGAGTTGCCTCATAAACACAGCTCCTGGAGTACTCTACTTGGATCAACAAATCGGGTGCTACTGAAGGTCATCAGAGTGATCCTGCATTATGGTAAGCACACCCTGGACACCTACGCTGTACTACATGATGCTTCTGAATGCTCCTTCCAGCAGCAGCAGAGAAGCTTGGGCTAAAGGGAGAAGTCAAAGATCTCACCCTCAGAACAATTTGGAACACAGACCTGTAGTAGAGCCAAAGTAGCACACTTATTAATTCATTTCATTGGTTATCAGTTAAATAAAACACGTTGCGGGGTTAAGTGTTAAGTGTTGGTCATTAGTCCACAGTTAGTATATGGATTTAATAACAATAGCATTTTAAGCAGCTGCTTATACTGTAGTGTCATAGCTATTTTCAAAGCATCACTACCAGGGATAATTTTTATAATTTTTCCCAAATCACTGCAGAAATGTAGATTGTGTAGTTAAAATCGCTGTGAGCAGGGTTTGAACCTGCGCTGGGAGACCCTATTGGATTTCGAGACCAACGCCTTAACCACTCGGCCATCACATCTGTAAAACGTGTTCAGTTTTTACAGTGGAGAATCGCCGAGGCCTGACAGACTTCATTACAGTTAGTACCATCAATCTCACAAGTTCCTTGGGCAGTTCTGAATGACTGATGGGGATTCCCAGGCATTTCAGTTCTAAAGGATCATTCACATCTTGTAGGTAATTCAGGTTTAATGTGGGTAGTTAATCCACCCCCTTTAGATGATCTGATTCATTTCCAAACCAGTCCAGATTAACAATTAACAAGTTTACCTTTGGAGTTTCCAAGACCTCAACAGCGTAATTAATCACCTGGCAAAGGAGGCCAGATCAGACAACCTTGAGCTCTGGCTTACTCAAGAGGTCGCAGAGGCTCCAGTGTACAGTGTACACAGTGTACCAACAACATAATTAGGCCAAATGAACAGAAATGGCTGATAAATGAACTTGGTGTATATCGTAGCGTAAACTTGCATTTCATGTGTTTGTATGTATCATCTTAAGTCTGTGTTAATGTAGTATTTTTGTGTAAATGTAACATGCCATCTTCATTTTCTACCAGGATAGCTTAATGGGGGATGGGTAGACATGATGATGGGATGCAAACAGAAGTAATCTCGGCAGCAACAAGGTACTGCTGGGATTTGAACCCAGGATCTCCTGTTTACTAGACAGGCACTTTAACCAACTAAGCTACAGCACCTCCATGTGTAGCTGTAATGTTAAACCTTGTGTTGTCCTTTGTCTCACAGGGACATGTTTAGTTTATGTGACCTTTTGTACTAGCCTGCCGTTGTGCTTTGGGGTCCCGAGACACCGCTTTCATTCCATGTCAAATGCCATCGTGGCCTCATCCTTCGGGTAAATGAAAATGAACAAGCTAGTCTCTGTGACCGAGAAACCACCAGTAAAATGACTGACACATCATTATTTGCGGAATTTTCTTGGATACCAAAGTCCAATTGAAGTGTAAGAAAAATACCTTCTGTGGCTTGAAGATCGAGCTCTTGCCCATAAAACATGCAGCTGACCTAGTCTCTGTGGTGCAATAGGTCAGCGCAGTCGGCTGTTAACAAAAGGATGTGGTTCAAGTCCACCCAGGGATGTTTTGTGCTTAAATAAACTGGAATGAGCCAACTCTGGGCTGTATCCTTTACAGGAGAGTAGAGAGAAGCCCAAAGATAACACAAGTGGTGTTACCTTTATCAGAAGGTACAGTACTGTAAACCATGTACCTATCGATCATTTGTAATGCGGTTGTGACGGTCCTCTACGGACAGTCTCGCTGTGTTGTGTGTTTGAAGCTGCGTCTGCATATAGGGAAACCAGACCGAATCAGGGCAAGCACGTTGACATCTTGGACAGAGATGATTAGAAATGTTGGTCCATATTGATAGGATAGCGTCTTGCAGGTGATGGAGATTTTTCTAAAGATATCCTAACACAATACATGCATTAATATTGCAATTAGGTATTTATCATGAGAGATTATAGAGTTTGGAATCTGGCGGTCAAATGACGCTCAAGGCAGTTCTAGTAGTTATGGAATCCTGGCACTTCTAGTGTTAAATCATGTGTTCATGTTGTACCCGTTCATTATTGCATTGGTACTGTATTATTGTAATCATTTGTAATTAATTCCTGTTCATGCACTTGTATATTGTTGTTGGTTTTGATACGGGACACTGATGAAATATGGGGGTTACTGGCCAACAGGCACCAGACTGGTCTGGAATATCAGAACAGCTGTAGTTAATTTGTTTGTTTGTGGTCTTGTGTCATTTTTTAAGTTTTTTACATTTGAAGCCTTTTTATGTGTGTGACATGTAAGTTATGGTTCTAATAGTTGATAATGGTTATGTAATATAATAGATTTAATGTAATGTCTTTGCCTGTTATGTTTAATTTATTGGGCAATAAAGACAGATTTTTGTTAAAAATGTTTTTCTGAACATTAATGACATTCAAAACGGTGATAACGAAACAGATATAGCCTACAACACACCGTGTGTGTTTGTGTGTGTGTGTGTGTGTGTGTGTGTGTGTGTGTGTGCGTGTACTCATATGTATTGCAAACAGACCCGATTGTCAGTCTATTTCCCATCTGACAGGGACATTTCTGGATTCAGGTGGACATTGTGGACAGAAACATTGGAGGATCTTGATTCCCACCATAGGATTTAGCCTGTATTGCACATTGGGGTACAAAGTCAATAAGATGCCTTCACATCCACAGCAATGTATTGCCATTGTCAAGACTTCCCTTGTTAACTATGACCTGGATGACTGAGAACCTACTATATCATGACATAGTTGATTCACTATATTATAATTTTTGAGACATGTCCTACTGAACATCTGTTGGAGCAGTCAGGATGGCCGAGCGGTCCAAGGCCCTGCGTTCAGGTCGCAGTCTCCACTGGAGGCGTGGGTTCAAATCCCACTTCTGACAAGTGTTTTCATCTGGAACTAATGACTGAGACATGATATTGGGAATGAAGAACTTAGCAGTTTTTAAGAGGACATGAATGTGCGCAAGATAAGCAATTGCAAGTACAGCGTTTTGTGAGCATCTTTATTGTCAACACATGTAAAGTTACCATCTGTTTGTACACAGTAGACATATCTACTGCTGTATTTACTGTCTGAGGCAAGTCCTTTAAAACCTGTCCTTGATTAGCCTTTTCCCACATCCTCTGAACGCTTCGCTAACTAAATGACTTAAAGTTGGCCAGTAATTGTTGCTTTTTCATCTTTGTTGTGATTGTGCAGCATGCTCAGCAGCACCACGTTCCTGTGCCTCTTGGGCACGTAGGACACCAGAGTGGCGACAGATGTGAAGGCAGACTTGGACAAGAAGACCGCGCGACCCTTGGAGGTGAGCAACGCGCTCGGCAGCTCGGACTTGTTTTTGCGCATTGTGCCCATCACGGTGAGGCGCCGCTCAACGAGCAGCCGCAGGGCCAGCACGTAGGAGGTGGAAAGGTAAAAAAAAAAACAATACAACACAACAACAACAAAGCAATACAACACTTCGAAAGGGCACCAGCTGCTCAGCCACCTTCACATCAGCACCCGGGTTGTAGAGGCGAGGCAGCTGCCGCGGTTACGCGTCCCAGTCCTCTCGTACGGCCAGTTTTTCCGAGGCTCACCGGGCAGCTCTCAACTTGCGGTCATCGAATTGCAACAGTCTAGAGTACGCGTGGAACTGTTTGATTGGCATGGTGTGGAAAATGGCCCTGCGGCTCTCCTAGTGCCACAGGCTCTCCAAGGCCTCGTTGCGGGACCGGTACACGCCCATGAGGATCAGCAGCCCGAGGTAGGCTCGCAGGTCCATGACGTTCATCGCTTTCCATTTGCCGGCTGTGGCACATTTCCTTTGACCCTTGAGGTTTGTGGCAGCCACAACCATGTCTTCGATTTTCCGCGTGACAAACAGGCCAAACGCAGAGACTATGTCGTGGACCCATTCCGCGGCGTACTCTGTGGGTCCCCGGCTCTGTAGTATCAGCGCAGCAGCAGCGTGTGTGTCGTGTGCTCTTCTTGGTCGGGTTTGTCTTTTTCGGTGGTGTGGCAATGAGGTCTGGGGCAACTGGGATGGCACGTGCAAAAAGTGCACAGAAGAAAAGACCAATGTCTCTACAGTGTATACTGTGTATGTGTGTATGTATAATAAAAATGTTTAGTAGACCAAGGTCAAGCCTTTGGTTTTTATTTTAACACCACATCACGGTTCCCCGGGACCCGAGGGACAACGTAACAATTCCCGTGACCCGAAGGACAACGTCACGGGTCCCCATGACCCTAAGGACAACGCCACGGGTCCCCATGCACCGAAGGACAATGCCACGGGTCCCCATGCACCGAAGGACAATGCCACGGGTCCCCATGACCCGAAGGACAACGCCACGGGTCCGCGTGACCAAGGACAACATGATGGGTCAAACTGCAAGGGTTCTCATAACCCGAAGGACAACACAAGGTTTAAGTTAAGGAAAGGCTTGTGGGTGGCCTTATGTTTCCATGACACGCGGGACAACAACGGGACAGTTAAATTTAGGAAAACAATAAATGGTTTGGTTTAGGAAAACCAATAACAGGACTTGGGACAACAACGGGAATGTTGGGTTTAGGAAAATAACAAACGTGACACGCGGGACATGATCACCCTCTACTGGGTCTTCTGTTTCCGTCCAACACACCAATCAATCTTCCTTTGCGGATTTTTGGCCTTTCATACTACTCGCTACCGTAGCCACTCCTAATGCTACGTCATCTTCTCATTGACACCACTTTGGCATTGTTTTCCGTCGTGGCCACACAGAATTTTCCCACATTCTGTGCCACCACCACGTAATGCGGTGTTAACAGTTTGTGATCATTTCACAGAACTCTGTGAGACCAGGCTGCCCTAGATCAACAAGCCACGAGAGGCATGTCCTGCTCATTTGTTCCTCATATTTTTCTCAGTTCTTCTGTTAACTGCAGTTGAAGCAAGCTATGCAAAGTCACCAAAATGCTGTACTACACTTTTGCTTCCTACTAATCTTGTTAGAGGATCCCAGGTCCTTCCAAGGCCAGAGTCAAGGATTAATCACAAATTGACTGCTGAGAACCAAGTCTTCAGTTTTTGGATTAAATTAGAAAATGTATAAGTAGCATTATTACTTATAACTGTACATGCACACATACTTTCCATTACCAAGGTGGACCTGATACTTAGCTGGACATGAAACACTGAAATTCCGTGAAATTAACCACGTATTATTCTATGGGCTCATCCGGCATTTGAATCCGCGACCTCTCGCCCCCGAAGCGACAATCATGTATACTTATGCCCCTGTATTTTAACATAGGGGGGTGTATACTTATGCCCCCTGTATTTTAACATAGGGGGTGTATACTTATGCCCCCTGTATTTTAACATAGGGCGGTGTATACTTATGCCCCTGTATTTTAACATAGGGGGTGTATACTTATGCCCCTGTATTTTAACATAGGGGGGTGTATACTTATGCCCCTGTATTTTAACATAGGGGGTGTATACTTATGCCCCTGTATTTTAACATAGGGGGTGTATACTTATGCCCCTGTATTTTAACATAGGGGTGTATACTTATGCCCCTGTATTTTAACATAGGGGGTGTATACTTATGCCCCTGTATTTTAACAAAGGGGGTGTATACTTATGCCCCTGTATTTTAACATAGGGGGGTGTATACTTATGCCCCTGTATTTTAACATAGGGGGTGTATACTTATGCCCCTGTATTTTAATATACTTATGCCCCTGTATTTTAACATAGGGGTGTATACTTATGCCCCTGTATTTTAACATAGGGGGTGTATACTTATGCCCCTGTATTTTAACATAGGGGGTGTATACTTATGCCCCTGTATTTTAACATAGGGGGTGTATACTTATGCCCCTGTATTTTAACATAGGGGGTGTATACTTATGCCCCTGTATTTTAACATAGGGGGGTGTATACTTATGCCCCCTGTATTTTAACATAGGGGGTGTATACTTATGCCCCTGTATTTTAACAAAGGGGGGTGTATACTTATGCCCCCTGTATTTTAACATAGGGGTTGTATACTTATGCCCCCTGTATTTTAACATAGGGGGGTGTATACTTACGGCCCCTGTATTTTAACATAGGGGGGTGTATACTTACGGCCCCTGTATTTTAACATAGGGGGTGTATACTTATGCCCCCTGCATTTTAAGGAAGAACATTTATTTATTTACAATAAATTATTTATTCACAAAAATTAAAAAATATAAATGATGGTGTTGGATCTTCCAATTTGTTTTTTAATTAAGGCATTAAGATCAATTTCAAGTATTTTATTCCTCTTTTTAATCAACTTCAGAGATAACTGTTAGAGATCAGCTGGTGATTAAAGTATTGGATTTATCAGATAAAGAGGGTTGTAGTGCTGTAGAAGTACACCAAAACGTAAAGAAGGGGCCATAGAAATTGGACACTGTATTAAATAATGACACAAAATATAAGTGCACAAATAACGGTGTATTTAATTATTCATGTATGAGAAAAGATTTGGGATCTTTATCAATTGTAGGCTTGACATTCTGTTACAATGACACACACATACAAAAAAAAGAACTATTAGGAATGATTGTGTTGGGAGCTCAACAATTATGTACACATTAACATTAACTTTTAATAGCAGCAACATTTTAAACTTAACCTCTGCTTTCTCATCTTATTCATCACACTCCAATGTTATGGGGGGGCATTTCAGTAGATTTCCTCACTAACCTTGTTATGGAAACACAATACGCATGGAAAATAAATGTACACTTCTTGCATTACTGCATTACTTCAAATACTAAGTTACCCCTCTAGTAAACTAGTATTCACGTAAAATAAAACAATAAAATATTGAGACCTTTCAACAAAGCACTATGGGTAACAAATTCAACACATGTACTGGTTGCTATGGACTGGTCACTAGGCGTCCTCAGTCATGTGGGCACACGGCTTCTCTCCAGTGTGAATGCGCTGGTGTCTTTTAAGGCTACCACTCTGAGAAAAGGTTTCCCCACAGTGTTCACACCAGTACGGCTTCTCTCCAGTGTGAATGCCCTGGTGAGTTTTAAGGCTACTACTATGAGAAAAGGTTTTCCCACATTGTTCACAGCTGTACGGCTTCTCTCCAGTGTGAATGCGCTGGTGTCTTTTAAGGCTACCACTCTGAGAAAAGGTTTCCCCACAGTGTTCACACCAGTACGGCTTCTCTCCAGTGTGAATGCCCTGGTGAGTTTTAAGGCTACTACTATAAGAAAAGGTTTTCCCACATTGTTCACAGCTGTACGGCTTCTCTCTAGTGTGAATGCGCTGGTGAGATTTAAGGTGACCACTCTGAGAAAAGGTTTTTCCACATTGTTCACAGCTGTACGGCTTCTCTCCAGTGTGAATGCCCTGGTGAGTTTTAAGGCTACTACTATGAGAAAAGGTTTTCCCACATTGTTCACAGCTGTACGGCTTCTCTCCAGTGTGAATGCGCTGGTGAGTTTTAAGGTTACTATTCCGAGAAAAGGTTTCCCCACATTGTTCACAGCTGTACGGCTTCTCTCTAGTGTGAATGCGCTGGTGAGTTTTAAGGTGACCACTCTGAGAAAAGGTTTCCCCACATTGTTCACAGCTGTACGGCTTCTCTCTAGTGTGAATGCGCTGGTGAGATTTAAGGTGACTACTCTGAGAAAAGGTTTCCCCACATTGATCACAGCTGTACGGCTTCTCTCCAGTGTGAACTCTCTGATGAATCTTTAAATATCTTGACGTTGTGAAGGATTTGTCACAGTGCTGACAGTGATGCCGTTTGACTCCTCTTCCTCTCCGTTTCTATCAACAGACAGAAAAACCAGGAGAGTGAGTTAGTGAGGTGCCATGCTGTAGAGATCTTGGCCATCAGGGGGAGCTACATAATATATAAATCCTAAAAGACATTTGTGAAAACCTCTGTGTGCATTCATTAATATCAAGATTAGATTTCTGGGACTCTTCAGTCTGGAGTACCCTCTTTCCTTCACTCACCTCCTCCTCCCTGACACCTTTCTTCTTGCCCTCGTCCTTCTTCTTCTCCTCCGTCTCCTCGTGTTTCTGCATGTACTCGGCGATAAGGTCCAGGTCCAGGTGGTCTTGCGGCTCCCATGTGTTCTCCTCACTGGAAAGGTGAGTGCAGACAGAAGAACATCTCCTCACACTTAGTTTTTTAGGAAATCCATTCTCACTCTAATTAGCATTCCTATTATTCCTTTTTTCTATTGCCATCTTGTAAGGTTATTTGTGGGTCTGCAACGTAGTGTCAAAATACCAAACCTTCAACATTGAGGGCATGATACCATGCTGACACTTATTTGCAATATGTAAATATATTATATATCTCAGGACCAAGAACGCCAAGTATTAATATTCTAGACTCATACTTACTCTGAGAACCCCTTCCATTTCAGCAGAAACTCTACTCTTCCCTTCACCACTCTGCGGTCCAACACCTTCTCCACCACATAGTCCTCCTCTTCCTTCACTGCTGCAGGCTCCTCCTCCTCCTCCTTGCCCTTCTTTCCTACTCCAGTAGCCATCTTGTCGTCTGCTCAAGGTGCCTTTGGTGGACCCAAGGGGGAGACATGCAGAGATAATGATACAAGGGTTAGAAGAACTAATGGGAGGTGTGAGTGAATTCTAGCTGACCATGTTTTACTAGATTAAAATCTTCTGTTTGAATGGAGAAAATGCGAGGGCTGATGAGGGGACCAATCCATAGGACTTCAGAGTGTCAAGTATCTCCTGCATTCAGACTGAAAGAACTACTACAATGTAAAGCCCAAAAGTCATTAACTGGAGCTACACGCTACGTGCACAGTAGCCTGTACCAACCGCACTTCATTTAGCAGAACATCTCCAGGACCTCATGAATAAAAGATTGTGCAGCTTTCATACCAGAAGAGGGCGTACGGTGCAAACTTGAAAAGTACCTACACACAGAAATATTCCCATGTATAAAACAGGGCGTACGCCAGGTCCTGCACACCTTTCCTTTATACATCACAATCAACGTGACATGGAGCGCATGTGAACGAGCCACCGATCCCGCCTTGCCTCCTCCCATAAATGAATATGGAAATGACTATGAATGAGTCCCTGACGTCATTCTTTGTCCAATCACAACGGGTTATCCCACTGCAGACTGAAAAAACTTATTGTGACGTTGGAGGTGCTGATCGCTGAGGTGGAGGTGAGAAAAATGTTCTGTCTGGACGTTTGTCATCTCAGATAATAAATAAAAGAAAATGCCCAGAGTGGCAAATGGGCAGTGAATGCACCATGAACCATGGCAGAAGTAAAAAAAGTCTAATGTTGAAGTGGAAATAAAGAGAATAGTGGCAGCGCCACAGCAGATACTGATCAACATGCACAGGGGTTAATAGCCTTAATTTACATAAAATGATCCAATATGGAATAATAATGTCAATCAATCAATATTAATGCTGTATTGTTGTGGCCTTCCAGATAATTTTGGGAACTCTTTCTCTTGTTCTTGCTATAATTTTTTAGAAGTGTGTAAATCCTCAGGTTGATATGTTAAGTAAAGAGTAGATCCATGTAGCAGACAATGAGCTAACAAACACACACACTACACACTCCCAGGCACGTAGAAGCACGTAGAGAACTCCTTCTTCTTCTTCAGTCAGAAGAGTCTCGTCCCACAGATGAGCTGTGAAGTCAACACACAGAGACACACCATGAGACACAATAACATCACTATACTCATTTACTATCAGATGATCAACAGACAGTATATATATATATATATATATATATATATATATATATATGTATATAATATCTGTGAGGGGAAAAGTATTTGATCCCCTGCTGATTTTGTTTGGCAGAAAACAATCAGTCTAATTTTAATGGTAGATTTATTTGAACATAACAAGAAAATCCAGAATAACGCATGTCAAAAATGTTATAAATTATTTGCATTTTAATGACGGAAATATGTATTCAACTCCCTCTCAATCAGAAAGATTTCTGGCTCCAGGTGTCTTTTATACAGGTAACGAGCTGAGATTAAAGGGGGGGGGGGTACCTGTATAAAAGACACCTGTCCACAGAAGCATTCAATCATATTCCAACTTTCCACCATGGTCAAGACCAGAGAGCTCTCCAAGGATGTCAGGGACCAGATGGTAGACCTACACAAGTCTGGAATGGGCTACAACACCATGGCCAAGACTAAAGCGCTCTCAGAGGATGTCAGGGACCAGATGATATGCCAACACAAATCTGGAATGGGCTACAAGACCATGGCCAAGACTAGAGAGCTCTCCAAGGATGTCAGGGACCAGATGGTAGATTAACACAAGTCTGGAATGGGCTACAAGACCATGGCCAATCATCTTGGTGAGAAGGTGACAACAGTTGGTCCCCCTGCTCACTCAAGAAAGCATATATATACACACACACATATATATATATATATATATACACACATATATATATATACACATAAATATTTACACATATATATATATACACATATATATATACACATATATATATATATATATATATATATATATATATATATATATATATATACATACATATAATGTACACGCCAGTGAACATCTAAATGATTCAGAGGACAACTGGGTGGAAGTGGTCAGATGAGACCGAAATATTTGGAGGAGGAGGAAGGATGCTGCCTATGACCCCAAGAACACCCCCCCGCCGTCAAACATGGAGGTGACAACATTATGCTTTGGGTGTGTTTTTCTGCTAAGGAGACAGGACAACTTCACCGCATCAAGGGGCCGATGGACGGGGCCATGTACCATCAAACCTTGGGTGAAAAACCTCCTTCCTTCAGCCAGGGCACTGAACATGGGTCGGGGATGGGTGTCATGACAACAACCCAAAACACAAAGGAGTGGCTCAAGAAGAAGCACAGTAAGTCCTTGAATTCTTATTTTAAACAGCGACCGCATGGCACCTGGATCAACATCAAAGGAACTATAATGGAAAAATTACTTTTAAGCATGATTTCATATGTCCTATAATATGCATGTGTTGATTATATATATACTTATTCCCAATGCTTTCAGGGTGTAGACTTCTGAATCTCCCTGTGTGTCCTCCATGAAGGAGGAGACGGCTGTTTTTTGTTTGCATTTTTCCTCCAAGGACAAACGCCACAAAGTCTGAACAAACACAAGGTTTAACATAGCAGGTCCCAAGTCCCAGGACCCAGGACCCAGGACCCTGGTCACAGGTCCCAGGACCCAGGTCACAAGTCCTAGGACCCCGGTACCAGGTCGAGACCATAGCCTATCCAAAGAGACAAGATGTTCTTTTCCAGCTAAGATAGAGTGACCGGTAGAGAAACTTGACACAAAGCACAGATTCAGAAAGACATAACAGCTCCAACGAATCGGCCTGGGAAGATTAGTTGTTCTACGAAGATTAGACTGTTTTACAAACACGGTATGTTTTTCTCTGGGGGGACGGGATAAAAGACTGATGTGTACATTGTGAAAACTGTTCTTGTCATTTGATTGTTCATTACAGAAAACAATTAAAACTTCACTGAAGACCAAACTTTGAATCAGTTTGCAGCCTGTCATTATTTTGTTTCAACAAAGTCTCACTTCCAACAACTTCCATTGTTCATGTTACATAGCCATATTTATTATGCTCTCATAACACTGCACTTTATTTCTTGTCCTGGCTATACTATTTACATGGAGTCTGGTGGAGATATGCTGCTCTATACACGCTAAAAGTAGTGATTATTTACATGGAGTCTGGTGGAGATATGCTGCTCTATACACGCTAAAAGTAGTGATTATTTACATGGAGTCTGGTGGAGATATGCTGCTCTATACACGCTAAAAGTAGTGATTATTTACATGGAGTCTGGTGGAGATATGCTGCTCTATACATGCTAAAAGTAGTGATTATTTACATGGAGTCTGGTAGGTTTGGTGATGGTGATTTCTGTTTCATGTTAAACTAAAAGGATCTTCCTCTTTAACTAAAAGCTCTCTCTCTGTAGTGATCCATCCCATAATGTTGTCACACACTTAAGATAATAAAACTGAACTTTTAGTGATGTAAACAAACAATTAAACTCACAGTTTCTCACCGTTTCTTCCGTTTTGAATCCACAAATATTTTCAGAAATGAGGAAGTTCAGACCGGTGTTATATCTCTACTGGTTTCCAGATGTTGTGTTTACCTAACAGCTGCCGTTGATGAACGCTGTGACAGTTACTGAGGCGTTGTATCTCTCTCGGTTGGTTGAGGGTTGACTCCCTTTATAGCTTCCCCTCAGCACCCCCCGTCCCTACTGTCCCTCTTCTGCCCTATAATAACACCCGTTACTATCACGGGGCGGATGGTTAGGTCAATACTAAAAGGAGTTACTTTGATACTTCCCTGATTGTAGCCTAGACACATTCAATTCTCAATCCACACACAGTGATTCACTAATTTAACATTTTAGAATTAAAGTTTTCTTTCTTTTTACCTGAGACACACACACCCTTGCTAAATGAAACCAGATGCAAGGAAAGAGGCTTTTCTGATTTTACCCCAGACGTCCCCAACTGACGGGCTTTGGGCCCCGTGTCTATTATAAGCACTGCCCAAGGGGATCTTTACAACCAATGATTTTTCTTTAGTACTCACGGTCAGGAACTGTTCCTCCCCGGGTCACCGGAGGCCCCCCTCCTTCTCAAGGACGCCCGCTAGCCTTCGTTGGTCGCCGGTCGGAGAGAGGCTAAGACCTCTAACCAGTCTGAGAGAGGCTAAGACCTCTAACCAGTCCGAGAGAGGCTAAGCCCTCTAACCAGTCCGAGAGAGGCTAAGACCTCTAACCAGTCTGAGAGAGGCTAAAACCTCGGTGGCTGTGACCGGCAGAGCGGATGGGAAATGCACTCCCACCAGGAGATAACAGGAGGTCTGACTGTCAAGGAGTCTTAACAGGGAGGAAACCTCTGCCCTCAGACGGCTGAGGTGAGAGAGAGAAATTAAATGAATGAAATCAAGGAATACAAATCCTTTGGTCCCCTAGCTCCCAACAAGCTCAGGTGGTTTTATTCTTCAGTGAATAATCAAAAGCAAGTACAGAATAATAACAGTTAGATGCTTTTCCCTTCTTGCCTCAAAAGCAAAAGGTGTTGAAATCAGAGAATAGAAAAACCTTGAGTTCTGGGTGTGTGGTGTAGAGATAAGACAGGCCGAGCCTGAGAGGGCCAGAGCTGTCCTGCTGCACATATTCATAGCCAGATTTTAACGTCAAAGACGAGGAAGGAGGAAGCTACAGCAGAGCTGTACGTTAGCACAGTAATGCTAAGTGGTTAGCACGTCTGTCTTTACAGCAAGAAGGTTCTCGGTTCGAATCCATGTCGTTCCGGGCCTTTCTGTGGGGAGTTTCTATGTTCTCTGTTTCTACGTGGGTTTCCTCTGTTTTTCCCACCTTAAAGAAATGCATGCTGGGTAGGACTACAGTTGAAAAATAGCCGATTGGCTAACACTGACAAAAATGTTGATTAATGTGCATTATCCTAATCAAATAAATAAAAAAAGCTTCAACATACAGCCCCCACTTGTGCTTTTCCACTGTTAGACACGGTGTGTTTGACCTTTAACACACTTTTAAGCTGTGATATAGTTTAAGCTGTTTTCTCATATTTAGTACATACATCTTCATGCAATATCTCTTCTTTAGCTGTGGGTTTCATAATAAGCATTAAGCATTATATATGTTTTTTAGCTGCGGGTTTCATAACACATTCAAACAATGCAAAGAAATAAAAAATAAAATAAAAAACAAGCATGCAGATCATAACAAGACGTGTCAAGACAGGTGAGCGTGGTCGATAGGTTCCTCATCCACTGCCAGGCTGTCACATGACTGCGTGAAAGAACAGTATTAAGCAATTTCTCACCCAACTATTATTACTCACTCAAATCTCTCTCTGATCTCTCTCAGACAAGATTCTTAATTTTCTTTAGCGGCTGTTTGTTTTCATCTGTCACAAACATATTCCTGTGATTTTCAAATTGTTTCACAGATCTACTTGTCTGTCTATGTCACAGCCACCTCCAACTCCAAAAACATGTAAAAACAATATAATCATCATCACAAGTTTGGGTCAAGCTGGTTTCGGCAAAAATATATAACAAACACTCATGTGAAAAGATGTTGTGATTGATAAATGATCCACAGCTTCTACTTGAGGCCCCAAAATCCCCGTTACTATTTGGTCCGGTGGCGGACTAGCACCGGGTTTGGTACCCAACCCTGACCACAACGTATCCCCAGTGGGAAGGAGAAGACCCAACGGAGAAACATTAAGACGTTTAAGGATGTTTTGGATGGAAAATGTAACATATCTCCACCAGAATCCATGTAAAAAATCATTACTTTTAACATCTATAGAGCCAGCAAATCTCCACCAGACTCCATGTAAATAATCACTATTTTTAGTGTGTATAGAGCAGCATATCTCCACCAGACTCCATGTAAATAATCACTACTTTTAGTGTGTATAGAGCAGCATATCTCCACCAGACTCCATGTAAATAATCACTACTTTTAGCGTGTATAGAGCAGCATATCTCCACCAGACTCCATGTAAATAATCACTACTTTTAGCATGTATAGAGCAGCATATCTCCACCAGACTCCATGTCAATAATCACCACTTTTAGCGTGTATAGAGCAGCATATCTCCACCAGACTCCATGTAAATAATCACTACTTTTAGCGTGGATAGAGCAGCATATCTCCACCAGATGACTCCATGTAAATAATCACTACTTTTAGCGTGTATAGAGCAGCATATCGCCACATTTATTTCAGCTTGAAGGTGTATACACCCTTAAGGGATAACATAATAACCAGCGTAGCGTTTAGTACAATTTCAAATTGTATTGGTAAGCAATATTAACGTAGCGGGAACAAAGAAAGCGGAACCAATGTGCGGGTATCGGTACACCACGGTGCCCAGGTGACGGACACTTTCCTCCTCTTTGGAGACGAGGATGGCGGTTTGTTTTCTCTCTCACTGATGCCGTAATTCTGCTTTCCAGGTTGGTCCTCGGTAAAAATGACAGAAGACGGTTTCCTTCTGACGTGTGTATGGTGGACTGAAGCTGTGGTGGGTTAGTTATGGAGGTTATGATGTGTAAAGGCGAGCTAAAGAGCCGCATTTGGAACCGCGGGAAACGGGTTTCGTAAACAACAGCGCTAGCGGCTAGCTAACAGGTATCGGGGTGGGACCATAGACAGGTAAAGGAATGGACCAACAGGTCCCGTTGTTTCCATGGAGACCAGTGGAGTCTGTTAGAAGCTCTTTCCCGGTGATGCTGAGCGTTACTGCGCAGCCTCCAACTGAGCTGGAAGACGTAGATGTGACGTGAGCAACCTGTCTGAAAGCTGTAAGTCTTCTGGTAGCTGTGCAAGAGAAATCTCAATCATTCCCCATCAGCAGAGACGGAGAGGTAGGTCTATGTTAGGAGATAACATAGGTACAGGCTAATTACTGCTAACTAACATGCTAGTTAACGTTAACATAGGCACAGGCTAATTACTGCTAACTAACATGCTAGTAAACATTAACATAGGCACAGGCTAATTACTGCTCACTAACATGCTAGTTAACATTAACATAGACTCAGGCTAATTACTGCTAACTAACATGCTAGTTAACATTAACATAGGCACAGGCTAATTACTGCTCACTAACATGCTAGTTAACATTAACATAGACTCAGGCTAATTACTGCTAACTAACATGCTAGTTAACATTAACATAGACACAGGCTAATTACTGCTAACTAACATGCTAGTTAACATTAACATAGGTACAGGCTAATTACTGCTAACCAACATGCTAGGTAACATAGTGTTGTGTGTGTGATTCTGGGTGCTGGTGCTTCCATTCCCTGGTAATGAGTTATTTCTGTTTTTAACATATCCTGACAGGATTGTTAATGTTAAAATGTTGTTTAACTCTTAAAGGGGAGTTCCTCCTAAAAGTTCTCCAGAGTATTAGAAAAGGAATGTATTATAAGGTGAACTATTATCCCGAGGTGTATGATGGCTCATGTTTGACTCTGAAGTCGTTTGAATATTTATTTCCAGCCAAAGAGGGTTTATGATTTCCATGATGACATTAGTATAACGGTGGAGTTTGGAGGTAGAAAGAAGATATATATTATTATTGAAATGGTACAGTAAGGTTGATATTTATTTTGGTAAGGACGAGACTATTTCTGGGAATTTGAGTGAGGAAGATTTTGCCCACTGAAAACTGGGAGTAAAAGAAAATGGTGTTCGGTTGTTAAATTGAGCTGAAACATGTTTCTGAGGGGAATGTTGTTGTTGAGGACTGTTTTATGCTTTTGTGTTTCGGAGAATTTGTAATAAACAGACAGAGATTTGGAGACGAGGGGCGGTGTTCGTTCTCTCACTGACTCTGTGATTCTGCTTTCCAGGGTTTGGCCTATGAGAGTTAAGTAGTAGACCCAAACAAGAAAAATCATTTGTT
>JABXJD010000985.1:0-12500 GCA_013375575.1 Percina caprodes
TCATCAAGCTTTCTCTGTTGGTGTTGTTTTTAGAATCAGCAGTACTAGATAAACCATCCTTGGAATTGTTAGTTGTTACTAGAGACAGGCCGGATACTGCGGCTGGAGCGAGTATCGGTACGGATAAAGCCCTTTGCTCGATCGAGTATTATACCAGGTAATACAGTCAATATCTGTGGCTCCAAGTTCTGTGCTCAAATGTTATGGGATAGTCATGGCCCTCCCCTACACACACGCTTTGCTCATACACAGAACACTGAGCAAGCTCTCTCTCTCTCCTCTCTCTCTCTCTCTCTCCCTCAGTCACTCAGGTCCGCGGGTCTTTCCCGTTAACGTTTAGGGTTTCTTCAGCTTCAGCTTTTTTTAACTTTCAGGTTTGTGGTACTTCCTTAGTAACCAGTAGATTTCTGGTAAACGTGGGCTTTCAGACATAGAGCGCTTGCGTCTCTGCCTGTCGCAGATTTTTATTTTTTATTTTTTAATCTTCAGTTGGCTCTAATTTATTCAATCTATTTGATCGGTAGAACACAGTCCCCCAACCCCCCTCTCTCTCTCTTTCTTTCTTTCTTTCTTTCTTCTCTTTCTTTCTTCTTCTTTCTTTCTCTTTCTTTCTTTCTTTCTTTCTTATTTCTTTCTCTATCTCTCTCTGTCTATCTGTCTCTCTAAACACACACACACACACACACGCACACACACACACACACACCTAGTGTGGAAATAAAAAACACAAGAACATTGTACCATTATAACATTGTTATGAAACAAACCTTCTTGAAAAGCAAGCAGAAAGTGAAATTAAACACCTGAACAGGGACTTGAACCCTGGACCCTCAGATTAAAAGTCTGATGATCTACCGACTGAGCTACTCAGGCTTCTGAAAAGAAGAGCTGTGAACAAAACAATCACCTGAACTACAAATGGAAGTGCAAGTAAGTGAAGAACATTAAACTTTTGCCATGATCACGGTCTTCTGGACAGCAGGAGGGTAGACCATGATTTGTTGCCTGAGAACACCAATTGTTATGGAACAAACTGGTTGAAAAACGGCTAAATCTGCCAAGACGGTTTGAAAGCTCAAAGTCACAACTCATCATGGCCACTCGCAGACTGTGAAATCCAGCTGATCCAGAATGCTGCAGCACATGTTCTGACAGGAACCAGGAAGAGATCACATCTCTCCTGTTTTAGCTTCTCTGCATTGGCTTCCTGTAAAATCCAGAATAGAATTTAAATCCTTCTTCTCACCTACAAAGCTCTTCATGGTCAGGCACCATCTTATCTTAAAGAGCTCAGTACCATACTATGGGAGCCAGAGCACTGCGCTCCCAGAATGCAGGGTTACTTGTGGTTCCTAGAGTCTCTAAAAGTAGAATGGGAGCCTTCAGCTATCAGGCTCCTGTCCTGTGGAACCAGGTTCAGTTTGGGTTCAGGAGACAGACACCATCTCCACATTTAAGAGTAGGCTTAAGACTTTCCTCTTTGATAAAGCTTATAGTTAGGGCATAGAATTGAATATTGTTAGGGAGTGAGAGTCGCAGCGTCCGCCTAACCCGGCCACCTGCTTCTCGTCATAGTTTTCAGATCTATCTATCATATAATCAATAATATAATAAAACTAGAGAGAGGCAGGGTATACAGCCCGATCCAGTTGGGGAGAGTTCTAGCCTGACCAGGCTCCTCTCTTTACCCTGTCTCTCCTAGTTATGCTGTAATAGTTTTAGACAGCTGGGGACTTCCTTTGACACTGGGCTCCTCTCTCCTCTATCTTTCTATCTTTCCATTTGTGTGCATCCATGTCCCAGAAATGCTTGTTACTAACCTAGCTCTGGGAGTCATTCCCCGGAGTCATATGTTCTTTTTGCCCAGCATGTTTCCTTGGATCAGGAGGCTCCAAAATCATGGTAGCAGCTGTCGCCATGGTCCCTTCTACAATCCTGCGATGCCGTGTTACATCCTGCTACGTCTGCTGTGCCTCTACGTCCTGCTGTGCCTTGTAATGCCGCACAGTGCCCTGCTATGCCATGAACTACTACAAAGAACTACTACAAACTACTAGTTTTTGTGACTGTTATTGCCACTCTTCATTCTAACCCCAACCGGTCGCCAGACACCGCCTACCAAGAGCCTGGGTCTGGGTCTGTCCCAAGTTTTCCTCGCCACTGTTGCACTGTTGCTTGCTCTGGAGGGAACTACTAGAACTGTTGGGTCCTTGTAAATTCTGGAGTATGGTCTAGACCTACTCTATCTGTAAAGTGTCTCGAGATAACTCTTGTTAATTGATACTATAAATTAAATTGAATTGAATGTATTCCTTCTTGCTGTAACGCAGTAATATAACGCATTACTAATTAAATTTTGGTAATATTATAATGTGTGGTCCCAAGGGTCAGCATGGACAGAAGTGTGCAAACTGATTATCAGGAACATGTGCAAATATTAAATTAACTGATAATGAGGCACTGCTGGGATTTGGACCCAGGATCTCCTGTTTACAAGAAGGCGCTTTAACCACTAAGCTACAGCGCCTCCTGCAGGTCTCCCTTTCATGCAAGAATACAATGAGGTAGTGAACAGGGTTCCATCCATCCATCTTCGTCAACCAACTCCAAAGGAGGCCCCTGGGAGGCATCTTTACCAGATGAACCACCTGGTGGACCGAGCTTCACTGGCTCTATGGGGGTGATGAGATGTGAATGAGAAGAGTGGGCTGGCATTCTCAAACTGCTGAAGGGAGAGACCTGCCTGAGGTACTTCTACCTTTTCTGCAGACTGGCTACTGGATATGATTGATGCGCCAAGCCCATTATTTTGAAGGCTCTCTAAATGTCTTCTTGGGCTGGGAAGCCTCAGGATCCCCAGTCGCTCGGGAAAGGAAGTTTGTCCAGTCCCCTGCTGGAGCTGGTCAGCAGATGGATAGATGGAACCCTGTTCACTAGCTCATTGTATATTTAGATTATATAAGGTAAAAGTATTCAAGAAGGTGCTGTGGCTTAGTTGGTTAAAGTGCCTGTCTAATGGGAAGGAAATCCTAGGTTCAAATCCCAGGAGTGCCTGATTAGCAGTAAATGGCTACATGAGGTTAGTGATTGTTGGGCGCATGTCGATGGCATATTGTCATCATGGTGACAATGATGCACATTACCTCAACCAATGTGCAGCGATCCACACCTCAGGCTTTGTGGTCTTTGTCAAGTCCTTCATTATGTTGACAGTAAAGCACCAAAGAGGAGCCAACAGAAAGGAGTTGCCTCATAAACACAGCTCCTGGAGTACTCTACTTGGATCAACAAATCGGGTGCTACTGAAGGTCATCAGAGTGATCCTGCATTATGGTAAGCACACCCTGGACACCTACGCTGTACTACATGATGCTTCTGAATGCTCCTTCCAGCAGCAGCAGAGCTTGGGCTAAAGGGAGAAGTCAAAGATCTCACCCTCAGAACAATTTGGAACACAGACCTGTAGTAGAGCCAAAGTAGCACACTTATTAATTCATTTCATTGGTTATCAGTTAAATAAAACACGTTGCGGGGTTAAGTGTTAAGTGTTGGTCATTAGTCCACAGTTAGTATATGGATTTAATAACAATAGCATTTTAAGCAGCTGCTTATACTGTAGTGTCATAGCTATTTTCAAAGCATCACTACCAGGGATAATTTTTATAATTTTTCCAAATCACTGCAGAAATGTAGATTGTGTAGTTAAAATCGTGAGCAGGGTTTGAACCTGCGCTGGGAGACCCTATTGGATTTCGAGACCAACGCCTTAACCACTCGGCCATCACATCTGTAAAACGTGTTCAGTTTTTACAGTGGAGAATCGCCGAGGCCTGACAGACTTCATTACAGTTAGTACCATCAATCTCACAAGTTCCTTGGGCAGTTCTGAATGACTGATGGGGATTCCCAGGCATTTCAGTTCTAAAGGATCATTCACATCTTGTAGGTAATTCAGGTTTAATGTGGGTAGTTAATCCACCCCCTTTAGATGATCTGATTCATTTCCAAACCAGTCCAGATTAACAATTAACAAGTTTACCTTTGGAGTTTCCAAGACCTCAACAGCGTAATTAATCACCTGGCAAAGGAGGCCAGATCAGACAACCTTGAGCTCTGGCTTACTCAAGAGGTCGCAGAGGCTCCAGTGTACAGTGTACACAGTGTACCAACAACATAATTAGGCCAAATGAACAGAAATGGCTGATAAATGAACTTGGTGTATATCGTAGCGTAAACTTGCATTTCATGTGTTTGTATGTATCATCTTAAGTCTGTGTTAATGTAGTATTTTTGTGTAAATGTAACATGCCATCTTCATTTTCTACCAGGATAGCTTAATGGGATGGGTAGACATGATGATGGGATGCAAACAGAAGTAATCTCGGCAGCAACAAGGTACTGCTGGGATTTGAACCCAGGATCTCCTGTTTACTAGACAGGCACTTTAACCAACTAAGCTACAGCACCTCCATGTGTAGCTGTAATGTTAAACCTTGTGTTGTCCTTTGTGTCACAGGGACATGTTTAGTTTATGTGACCTTTTGTACTAGCCTGCCGTTGTGCTTTGGGGTCCCGAGACACCGCTTTCATTCCATGTCAAATGCCATCGTGGCCTCATCCTTCGGGTAAATGAAAATGAACAAGCTAGTCTCTGTGACCGAGAAACCACCAGTAAAATGACTGACACATCATTATTTGCGGAATTTTCTTGGATACCAAAGTCCAATTGAAGTGTAAGAAAAATACCTTCTGTGGCTTGAAGATCGAGCTCTTGCCCATAAAACATGCAGCTGACCTAGTCTCTGTGGTGCAATAGGTCAGCGCAGTCGGCTGTTAACAAAAGGATGTGGTTCAAGTCCACCCAGGGATGTTTTGTGCTTAAATAAACTGGAATGAGCCAACTCTGGGCTGTATCCTTTACAGGAGAGTAGAGAGAAGCCCAAAGATAACACAAGTGGTGTTACCTTTATCAGAAGGTACAGTACTGTAAACCATGTACCTATCGATCATTTGTAATGCGGTTGTGACGGTCCTCTACGGACAGTCTCGCTGTGTTGTGTGTTTGAAGCTGCGTCTGCATATAGGAAACCAGACCGAATCAGGGCAAGCACGTTGACATCTTGGACAGAGATGATTAGAAATGTTGGTCCATATTGATAGGATAGCGTCTTGCAGGTGATGGAGATTTTCTAAAGATATCCTAACACAATACATGCATTAATATTGCAATTAGGTATTTATCATGAGAGATTATAGAGTTTGGAATCTGGCGGTCAAATGACGCTCAAGGCAGTTCTAGTAGTTATGGAATCCTGGCACTTCTAGTGTTAAATCATGTGTTCATGTTGTACCCGTTCATTATTGCATTGGTACTGTATTATTGTAATCATTTGTAATTAATTCCTGTTCATGCACTTGTATATTGTTGTTGGTTTTGATACGGGACACTGATGAAATATGGGGGTTACTGGCCAACAGGCACCAGACTGGTCTGGAATATCAGAACAGCTGTAGTTAATTTGTTTGTTTGTGGTCTTGTGTCATTTTTAAGTTTTTACATTTGAAGCCTTTTTATGTGTGTGACATGTAAGTTATGGTTCTAATAGTTGATAATGGTTATGTAATATAATAGATTTAATGTAATGTCTTTGCCTGTTATGTTTAATTTATTGGGCAATAAAGACAGATTTTTGTTAAAAATGTTTTTCTGAACATTAATGACATTCAAAACGGTGATAACTGAAACAGATATAGCCTACAACACACCGTGTGTGTTTGTGTGTGTGTGTGTGTGTGTGTGTGTGTGTGTGTGTGCGTGTACTCATATGTATTGCAAACAGACCCGATTGTCAGTCTATTTCCCATCTGACAGGGACATTTCTGGATTCAGGTGGACATTGTGGACAGAAACATTGGAGGATCTTGATTCCCACCATAGGATTTAGCCTGTATTGCACATTGGGGTACAAAGTCAATAAGATGCCTTCACATCCACAGCAATGTATTGCCATTGTCAAGACTTCCCTTGTTAACTATGACCTGGATGACTGAGAACCTACTATATCATGACATAGTTGATTCACTATATTATAATTTTTGAGACAGGTCCTACTGAACATCTGTTGGAGCAGTCAGGATGGCCGAGCGGTCCAAGGCCCTGCGTTCAGGTCGCAGTCTCCACTGGAGGCGTGGGTTCAAATCCCACTTCTGACAAGTGTTTTCATCTGGAACTAATGACTGAGACATGATATTGGGAATGAAGAACTTAGCAGTTTTTAAGAGGACATGAATGTGCGCAAGATAAGCAATTGCAAGTACAGCGTTTTGTGAGCATCTTTATTGTCAACACATGTAAAGTTACCATCTGTTTGTACACAGTAGACATATCTACTGCTGTATTTACTGTCTGAGGCAAGTCCTTTAAAACCTGTCCTTGATTAGCCTTTTCCCACATCCTCTGAACGCTTCGCTAACTAAATGACTTAAAGTTGGCCAGTAATTGTTGCTTTTTCATCTTTGTTGTGATTGTGCAGCATGCTCAGCAGCACCACGTTCCTGTGCCTCTTGGGCACGTAGGACACCAGAGTGGCGACAGATGTGAAGGCAGACTTGGACAAGAAGACCGCGCGACCCTTGGAGGTGAGCAACGCGCTCGGCAGCTCGGACTTGTTTTTGCGCATTGTGCCCATCACGGTGAGCGCTCAACGAGCAGCCGCAGGGCCAGCACGTAGGAGGTGGAAAGGTAAAAAAAAAAACAATACAACACAACAACAACAAAGCAATACAACACTTCGAAAGGGCACCAGCTGCTCAGCCACCTTCACATCAGCACCCGGGTTGTAGAGGCGAGGCAGCTGCCGCGGTTACGCGTCCCAGTCCTCTCGTACGGCCAGTTTTTCCGAGGCTCACCGGGCAGCTCTCAACTTGCGGTCATCGAATTGCAACAGTCTAGAGTACGCGTGGAACTGTTTGATTGGCATGGTGTGGAAAATGGCCCTGCGGCTCTCCTAGTGCCACAGGCTCTCCAAGGCCTCGTTATGGACCGGTACACGCCCATGAGGATCAGCAGCCCGAGGTAGGCTCGCAGGTCCATGACGTTCATCGCTTTCCATTTGCCGGCTGTGGCACATTTCCTTTGACCCTTGAGGTTTGTGGCAGCCACAACCATGTCTTCGATTTTCCGCGTGACAAACAGGCCAAACGCAGAGACTATGTCGTGGACCCATTCCGCGGCGTACTCTGTGGGTCCCCGGCTCTGTAGTATCAGCGCAGCAGCAGCGTGTGTGTCGTGTGCTCTTCTTGGTCGGGTTTGTCTTTTTCGGTGGTGTGGCAATGAGGTCTGGGGCAACTGGGATGGCACGTGCAAAAAGTGCACAGAAGAAAAGACCAATGTCTCTACAGTGTATACTGTGTATGTGTGTATGTATAATAAAAATGTTTAGTAGACCAAGGTCAAGCCTTTGGTTTTTATTTTAACACCACATCACGGTTCCCCGGGACCCGAGGGACAACGTAACAATTCCCGTGACCCGAAGGACAACGTCACGGGTCCCCATGACCCTAAGGACAACGCCACGGGTCCCCATGCACCGAAGGACAATGCCACGGGTCCCCATGCACCGAAGGACAATGCCACGGGTCCCCATGACCCGAAGGACAACGCCACGGGTCCGCGTGACCCGAAGGACAACATGATGGGTCAAACTGCAAGGGTTCTCATAACCCGAAGGACAACACAAGGTTTAAGTTAAGGAAAGGCTTGTGGGTGGCCTTATGTTTCCATGACACGCGGGACAACAACGGGACAGTTAAATTTAGGAAAACAATAAATGGTTTGGTTTAGGAAAACCAATAACAGGACTTGGGACAACAACGGGAATGTTGGGTTTAGGAAAATAACAAACGTGACACGCGGGACATGATCACCCTCTACTGGGTCTTCTGTTTCCGTCCAACACACCAATCAATCTTCCTTTGCGGATTTTTGGCCTTTCATACTACTCGCTACCGTAGCCACTCCTAATGCTACGTCATCTTCTCATTGACACCACTTTGGCATTGTTTTCCGTCGTGGCCACACAGAATTTTCCCAAATTCTGTGCCACCACCACGTAATGCGGTGTTAACAGTTTGTGATCATTTCACAGAACTCTGTGAGACCAGGCTGCCCTAGATCAACAAGCCACGAGAGGCATGTCCTGCTCATTTGTTCCTCATATTTTCTCAGTTCTTCTGTTAACTGCAGTTGAAGCAAGCTATGCAAAGTCACCAAAATGCTGTACTACACTTTTGCTTCCTACTAATCTTGTTAGAGGATCCCAGGTCCTTCCAAGGCCAGAGTCAAGGATTAATCACAAATTGACTGCTGAGAACCAAGTCTTCAGTTTTTGGATTAAATTAGAAAATGTATAAGTAGCATTATTACTTATAACTGTACATGCACACATACTTTCCATTACCAAGGTGGACCTGATACTTAGCTGGACATGAAACACTGAAATTCCGTGAAATTAACCACGTATTATTCTATGGGCTCATCCGGCATTTGAATCCGCGACCTCTCGCCCCCGAAGCGACAATCATGTATACTTATGCCCCTGTATTTTAACATAGGGGGGTGTATACTTATGCCCCCTGTATTTTAACATAGGGGGTGTATACTTATGCCCCTGTATTTTAACATAGGCGGTGTATACTTATGCCCCTGTATTTTAACATAGGGGGTGTATACTTATGCCCCTGTATTTTAACATAGGGGTGTATACTTATGCCCCTGTATTTTAACATAGGGGGTGTATACTTATGCCCCTGTATTTTAACATAGGGGGTGTATACTTATGCCCCCTGTATTTTAACATAGGGGTGTATACTTATGCCCCTGTATTTTAACATAGGGGGGTGTATACTTATGCCCCTGTATTTTAACAAAGGGGGGTGTATACTTATGCCCCTGTATTTTAACATAGGGGGTGTATACTTATGCCCCTGTATTTTAACATAGGGGGTGTATACTTATGCCCCCTGTATTTTAATATACTTATGCCCCCTGTATTTTAACATAGGGGGTGTATACTTATGCCCCTTGTATTTTAACATAGGGGGTGTATACTTATGCCCCCTGTATTTTAACATAGGGGGGTGTATACTTATGCCCCTGTATTTTAACATAGGGGGTGTATACTTATGCCCCTGTATTTTAACATAGGGGGTGTATACTTATGCCCCTGTATTTTAACATAGGGGGTGTATACTTATGCCCCTGTATTTTAACATAGGGGGTGTATACTTATGCCCCTGTATTTTAACATAGGGGGTGTATACTTATGCCCCCTGTATTTTAACATAGGGGTTGTATACTTATGCCCCCTGTATTTTAACATAGGGGGGTGTATACTTATGGCCCCTGTATTTTAACATAGGGGGTGTATACTTATGGCCCTGTATTTTAACATAGGGGGTGTATACTTATGCCCCCTGCATTTTAAGGAAGAACATTTATTTATTTACAATAAATTATTTATTCACAAAAATTAAAAAATATAAATGATGGTGTTGGATCTTCCAATTTGTTTTTTAATTAAGGCATTAAGATCAATTTCAAGTATTTTATTCCTCTTTTTAATCAACTTCAGAGATAACTGTTAGAGATCAGCTGGTGATTAAAGTATTGGATTTATCAGATAAAGAGGGTTGTAGTGCTGTAGAAGTACACCAAAACGTAAAGAAGGGGCCATAGAAATTGGACACTGTATTAAATAATGACACAAAATATAAGTGCACAAATAACGGTGTATTTAATTATTCATGTATGAGAAAAGATTTGGGATCTTTATCAATTGTAGGCTTGACATTCTGTTACAATGACACACACATACAAAAAAAAGAACTATTAGGAATGATTGTGTTGGGAGCTCAACAATTATGTACACATTAACATTAACTTTTAATAGCAGCAACATTTTAAACTTAACCTCTGCTTTCTCATCTTATTCATCACACTCCAATGTTATGGGGGGGCATTTCAGTAGATTTCCTCACTAACCTTGTTATGGAAACACAATACGCATGGAAAATAAATGTACACTTCTTGCATTACTGCATTACTTCAAATACTAAGTTACCCCTCTAGTAAACTAGTATTCACGTAAAATAAAACAATAAAATATTGAGACCTTTCAACAAAGCACTATGGGTAACAAATTCAACACATGTACTGGTTGCTATGGACTGGTCACTAGGCGTCCTCAGTCATGTGGGCACACGGCTTCTCTCCAGTGTGAATGCGCTGGTGTCTTTTAAGGCTACCACTCTGAGAAAAGGTTTCCCCACAGTGTTCACACCAGTACGGCTTCTCTCCAGTGTGAATGCCCTGGTGAGTTTTAAGGCTACTACTATGAGAAAAGGTTTTCCCACATTGTTCACAGCTGTACGGCTTCTCTCCAGTGTGAATGCGCTGGTGTCTTTTAAGGCTACCACTCTGAGAAAAGGTTTCCCCACAGTGTTCACACCAGTACGGCTTCTCTCCAGTGTGAATGCCTGGTGAGTTTTAAGGCTACTACTATAAGAAAAGGTTTTCCCACATTGTTCACAGCTGTACGGCTTCTCTCTAGTGTGAATGCGCTGGTGAGATTTAAGGTGACCACTCTGAGAAAAGGTTTTTCCACATTGTTCACAGCTGTACGGCTTCTCTCCAGTGTGAATGCCCTGGTGAGTTTTAAGGCTACTACTATGAGAAAAGGTTTCCCACATTGTTCACAGCTGTACGGCTTCTCTCAGTGTGAATGCGCTGGTGAGTTTTAAGGTTACTATTCCGAGAAAAGGTTTCCCCACATTGTTCACAGCTGTACGGCTTCTCTCTAGTGTGAATGCGCTGGTGAGTTTTAAGGTGACCACTCTGAGAAAAGGTTTCCCCACATTGTTCACAGCTGTACGGCTTCTCTCTAGTGTGAATGCGCTGGTGAGATTTAAGGTGACTACTCTGAGAAAGGTTTCCCCATTGATCACAGCTGTACGGCTTCTCTCCAGTGTGAACTCTCTGATGAATCTTTAAATATCTTGACGTTGTGAAGGATTTGTCACAGTGCTGACAGTGATGCCGTTTGACTCCTCTTCCTCTCCGTTTCTATCAACAGACAGAAAAACCAGGAGAGTGAGTTAGTGAGGTGCCATGCTGTAGAGATCTTGGCCATCAGGGAGCTACATAATATATAAATCCTAAAAGACATTTGTGAAAACCTCTGTGTGCATTCATTAATATCAAGATTAGATTTCTGGGACTCTTCAGTCTGGAGTACCCTCTTTCCTTCACTCACCTCCTCCTCCCTGACACCTTTCTTCTTGCCCTCGTCCTTCTTCTTCTCCTCCGTCTCCTCGTGTTTCTGCATGTACTCGGCGATAAGGTCCAGGTCCAGGTGGTCTTGCGGCTCCCATGTGTTCTCCTCACTGGAAAGGTGAGTGCAGACAGAAGAACATCTCCTCACACTTAGTTTTTTAGGAAATCCATTCTCACTCTAATTAGCATTCCTATTATTCCTTTTTTCTATTGCCATCTTGTAAGGTTATTTGTGGGTCTGCAACGTAGTGTCAAAATACCAAACCTTCAACATTGAGGGCATGATACCATGCTGACACTTATTTGCAATATGTAAATATATTATATATCTCAGGACCAAGAACGCCAAGTATTAATATTCTAGACTCATACTTACTCTGAGAACCCCTTCCATTTCAGCAGAAACTCTACTCTTCCCTTCACCACTCTGCGGTCCAACACCTTCTCCACCACATAGTCCTCCTCTTCCTTCACTGCTGCAGGCTCCTCCTCCTCCTCCTTGCCCTTCTTTCCTACTCCAATAGCCATCTTGTCGTCTGCTCAAGGTGCCTTTGGTGGACCCAAGGGGGGGGGAGACATGCAGAGATAATGATACAAGGGTTAGAAGAACTAATGGGAGGTGTGAGTGAATTCTAGCTGACCATGTTTTACTAGATTAAAATCTTCTGTTTGAATGGAGAAAATGCGAGGGCTGATGAGGGGACCAATCCATAGGACTTCAGAGTGTCAAGTATCTCCTGCATTCAGACTGAAAGAACTACTACAATGTAAAGCCCAAAAGTCATTAACTGGAGCTACACGCTACGTGCACAGTAGCCTGTACCAACCGCACTTCATTTAGCAGAACATCTCCAGGACCTCATGAATAAAAGATTGTGCAGCTTTCATACCAGAAGAGGGCGTACGGTGCAAACTTGAAAAGTACCTACACACAGAAATATTCCCATGTATAAAACAGGGCGTACGCCAGGTCCTGCACACCTTTCCTTTATACATCACAATCAACGTGACATGGAGCGCATGTGAACGAGCCACCGATCCCGCCTTGCCTCCTCCCATAAATGAATATGGAAATGACTATGAATGAGTCCCTGACGTCATTCTTTGTCCAATCACAACGGGTTATCCCACTGCAGACTGAAAAAAACTTATTGTGACGTTGGAGGTG
>JABXJD010000985.1:15000-60000 GCA_013375575.1 Percina caprodes
TTCATGTTACATAGCCATATTTATTATGCTCTCATAACACTGCACTTTATTTCTTGTCCTGGCTATACTATTTACATGGAGTCTGGTGGAGATATGCTGCTCTATACACGCTAAAAGTAGTGATTATTTACATGGAGTCTGGTGGAGATATGCTGCTCTATACACGCTAAAAGTAGTGATTATTTACATGGAGTCTGGTGGAGATATGCTGCTCTATACATGCTAAAAGTAGTGATTATTTACATGGAGTCTGGTAGGTTTGGTGATGGTGATTTCTGTTTCATGTTAAACTAAAAGGATCTTCCTCTTTAACTAAAAGCTCTCTCTCTGTAGTGATCCATCCCATAATGTTGTCACACACTTAAGATAATAAAACTGAACTTTTAGTGATGTAAACAAACAATTAAACTCACAGTTTCTCACCGTTTCTTCCGTTTTGAATCCACAAATATTTTCAGAAATGAGGAAGTTCAGACCGGTGTTATATCTCTACTGGTTTCCAGATGTTGTGTTTACCTAACAGCTGCCGTTGATGAACGCTGTGACAGTTACTGAGGCGTTGTATCTCTCTCGGTTGGTTGAGGGTTGACTCCTTTATAGCTTCCTCAGCACCCCCGTCCCTACTGTCCCTCTTCTGCCCTATAATAACACCCGTTACTATCACGGGGCGGATGGTTAGGTCAATACTAAAAGGAGTTACTTTGATACTTCCCTGATTGTAGCCTAGACACATTCAATTCTTAATCCACACACAGTGATTCACTAATTTAACATTTTAGAATTAAAGTTTTCTTTCTTTTTACCTGAGACACACACACCCTTGCTAAATGAAACCAGATGCAAGGAAAGAGGCTTTTCTGATTTTACCCCAGACGTCCCCAACTGACGGGCTTTGGGCCCCGTGTCTATTATAAGCACTGCCCAAGGGGATCTTTACAACCAATGATTTTTCTTTAGTACTCACGGTCAGGAACTGTTCCTCCCAGGGTCACCGGAGGCCCCCCTCCTTCTCAAGGACGCCCGCTAGCCTTCGTTGGTCGCCGGTCGGAGAGAGGCTAAGACCTCTAACCAGTCTGAGAGAGGCTAAGACCTCTAACCAGTCCGAGAGAGGCTAAGCCCTCTAACCAGTCCGAGAGAGGCTAAGACCTCTAACCAGTCTGAGAGAGGCTAAAACCTCGGTGGCTGTGACCGGCAGAGCGGATGGGAAATGCACTCCCACCAGGAGATAACAGGAGGTCTGACTGTCAAGGAGTCTTAACAGGGGAGGGAAACCTCTGCCCTCAGACGGCTGAGGTGAGAGAGAGAAATTAAATGAATGAAATCAAGAAATACAAATCCTTTGGTCCCCTAGCTCCCAACAAGCTCAGGTGGTTTTATTCTTCAGTGAAGAATCAAAAGCAAGTACAGAATAATAACAGTTAGATGCTTTTCCCTTCTTGCCTCAAAAGCAAAAGGTGTTGAAATCAGAGAATAGAAAACCTTGAGTTCTGGGTGTGTGGTGTAGAGATAAGACAGGCCGAGCCTGAGAGGGCCAGAGCTGTCCTGCTGCACATATTCATAGCCAGATTTTAACGTCAAAGACGAGGAAGGAGGAAGCTACAGCAGAGCTGTACGTTAGCACAGTAATGCTAAGTGGTTAGCACGTCTGGCTTTACAGCAAGAAGGTTCTCGGTTCGAATCCATGTCGTTCCGGGCCTTTCTGTGGGGAGTTTCTATGTTCTCTGTTTCTACGTGGGTTCCCTCTGTTTTTTTCCCACCTTAAAGAAATGCATGCTGGGTAGGACTACAGTTGTGTAGAAACAGAAATGTTGATTAATGTGCATTATCCTAATCAAATAAATAAATAAAGAACACCAAATGTGGTAACGTCTTCTACATACAGCCCCCCCACTTGTACTTTTCCACTGTTAGACACGGTGTGTTTGACCTTTAACACACTTTTAAGCTGTGATATAGTTTAAGCTGTTTTCTCATATTTAGTACATACATCTTCATGCAATATCTTTTCTTTAGCTGTGGGTTTCATAATAAGTATTAAGCATTATATATGTTTTTTAGCTGCGGGTTTCATAACACATTCAAGCAATGCAAAGAAATAAAAATAAAATAAAAACAAGCATGCAGATCATAACAAGACGTGTCAAGACAGGTGAGCTTGGTCGATAGGTTCCTCATCCACTGCCAGGCTATCACATGACTGCGTGAAAGAACAGTATTAAGCAATTTCTCACCCAACTAGTATTACTCACTCAAATCTCTCTGATCTCTCTCAGACAAGATTCTTAATTTTCTTTAGCGGCTGTTTGTTTTCATCTGTCACAAACATATTCCTGTGATTTTCAAATTGTTTCACAGATCTACTTGTCTGTCTATGTCACAGCCACCTCCAACTCCAAAAACATGTAAAAACAATATAATCATCATCACAAGTTTGGGTCAAGCTGGTTTCGGCAAAAATATATAACAAACACTCATGTGAAAAGATGTTGTGATTGATAAAGGATCCACAGCTTCTACTTGAGGCCCCAAAATCCCCGTTACTATTTGGTCCGATGGCGGACTAGCACCGGGTTTGGTACCCAACCCTGACCACAACGTATCCCCAGTGGGAAGGAGAAGACCCAACGGAGAAACATTAAGACGTTTAAGGATGTTTTGGATGGAAAATGTAACATATCTCCACCAGAATCCATGTAAAAAATCATTACTTTTAACATCTATAGAGCCAGCAAATCTCCACCAGACTCCATGTAAATAATCACAACTTTTAGCGTGTATAGAGCAGCATATCTCCGCCAGACTCCATGTAAATAATCACTACTTTTAGTGTGTATAGAGCAGCATATCTCCACCAGACTCCATGTAAATAATCACTACTTTTAGCGTGTATAGAGCAGCATATCTCCACCAGACTCCATGTTAATAATGACTACTTTTAGCGTGTATAGAGCAGCATATCTCCACCAGACTCCATGTAAATAATCACTACTTTTAGTGTGTATAGAGCAGCATATCTCCACCAGACTCCATGTAAATAATCACTACTTTTAGCATTTATAGAGCAGCATATCTCCACCATGCTCCATGTAAATAATCACTACTTTTAGTGTGTATAAAGCAGCATATCTCCACCAGACTCCATGTAAATAATCACTACTTTTAGCGTGTATAGAGCAGCATATCTCCACCAGACTCCATGTAAATAATCACTACTTTTAGCGTGTATAGAGCAGCATATCTCCACCAGACTCCATGTAAATAATCACTATTTTAGCGTGTATAGAGCAGCATATCTCCACCAGACTCCATGTGAATAATCACCACTTTTAGTGTGTGTAGAGCAGCATATCTCCACCAGACTCCATGTAAATAATCACTACTTTTAGCGTGTATAGAGCTGCATATCATGTCTTGTTCTCTCCATCAGATGTCTTTGAACTGGAACTGGACACAAACACAGTACACAGATACCTCAAACTGTCTGACAACAACAGGAAGGTGACAAATGTGGAGGAGGATCAGTCATATCCTGATCATCCAGACAGATTTGACATCTGGTATTAGCTGCTGTGTAGAGATGGTCTGACTGGTCGCTGTTACTGGGAGGTCGAGAAGAGAGGACGGGTTAATATATCAGTGAGTTACAGAGGAATCAGAAGGAAAGGAGACAGTGATGACTGTGTTTGGATGTAATGATCATTCCTGGAGTCTGTTCTGCTCTGATGAAGATGGTTACTCTGTCTGGCACAATGACAGAGAAACAGTCCTCACTTCCTGCTCTGTCTCCAACAGAGTAGCAGTGTATGTGGACGTTCCTGCTGGCTCTCTGTCCTTCTACACAGTCTCCTCTGACTCACTGATCCACCTCCACACCTTCAACACCACATTCACTCAGCCTCTCTATCCTGGGTTTGGGGTCTGGTCTGGTTCCTCAGTGTCTCTGTGTCCTCTGCAGGACTGAGAGTCTCTCCTGTGGACAGAAACACTGACTGAAGATCAGCTGCTGAAATCAAAGTTCAGTCTGTTCACCATCACACACACTCTGCACTGTGAAGCAGATCTGATCAGATCTGTCTCCTCACGTTATTTTGCCTCACAAAGTCATAATTAAAGTCAGAAAGTCAAAGTGATAACTACTAGGGGGCAGTAGCTCAGTCCGTAGGGAGTTGGGTCGGCTGATTTATTCATCTGACAGAGTGCTAGAGGCATCACACGGTAAGCGTACCTGACTCATTTCCGTTTCCTGTGCTTGTGTGTTGGTAGCGTGTTGCTGCTCGCTAAAATACTAGCGTTAGTTCAATTTGTTAGTTTTGCTATTACAGCGGCAAACTGCCCGCTAAACACTTATTCTTATAGTAGTTCTGCCTAAGCACTCACAGTTATTTACATGTTCAGTGACTTTCGTTAAATAAACAGTTTTCGAAAGCTTGGTAGCTAACGCCAAGCGACTTTAGCTTAGCTGTTAGCCATATCTGGTTAAGTGACTGGATCTTGAGAAAAGGTTGTGCATTAAACTACATTTGCTCCGCTTAGAGCTCGCATCAACGGGGCATAGGCATAAGCATTTGTTTTACGTCTTTCAGTGACTTTCGTTAAATAACAGTTGTTTTGAACGCTTGGTAGCTAGCGCTAACGCTACCATACTCTAGCTTAGCTGCTAGCGACTTTAGCTTAGCAGTTAGCCATGTCGTCTCCCTCTCCTGCTTTGTCTTGTCCGATGTGTGAGATGTTTAGTTACTCCTCTGCGTCCTTTAACGGCAATGGTATGTGTAACAAGTGTAGTTTATTTATAGACATGGAGGCGAGGCTTAGTGAGTTAGAAGTCTGTTTCCGCACCATGATAGACCAGTCGTTAGTTACTGTAGCTAACCCCCCCCCGGTAGTCGGCGCGGGCCGGCCTGAGCCTGAGTTAGCCTCTGGTAGCCGTCCCCCGGCAACTCCTGAGCAGCCAGGACATAGTAACTGGGTGACTGTGCGAGAACGAGGAAGAGTTAGCCGTAAGCTTTCAAAGGCCACGGACCGCCACCAGCCTGTTGGCGTTTCTAACAGATTTTCCCCACTCAGCAACACACCCGCTGAGAAACCGACTCTGGTTATCGGCAGCTCTATTTTGAGAAACGTGAAGTTAGCGAAGCCGGCAGCCATAGTTAAGTGCATCCCGGGGGCCAGAGCGGGCGACGTTGAGTCTTATTTGAAACTGCTGGCGAAGGATAAACGTAAATACAGCAAGATTGTTATTCACGTTGGCGTTAATGACTCCCGGCTACGCCAAACGGAGGTCACCAAGATCAATGTTGAATCGGTGTGTACATACGCAAAGTCAATGTCGGACACCGTAGTTTTCTCTGGACCGCTGCCAAATCTGACCAACGATGACATGTACAGCCGCATGTCGTCATTTCGCCGCTGGCTATCGAGGTGGTGTCCAGCTAATGATGTGGGCTTTGTGGATCACTGGCAGTCTTTCTGGGGAAGACCTGGTCTGATTCGGAGAGACGGCATTCATCCCACTTGGGATGGAGCAGCTCTTATTTCCAGAAATCTGGACAAGTTTAATAGTGGTCCTAATCCCTGACAATCCAGAGCTGGGACCAGGAGGCAGAGTCGTAGTCTAACACACTTCTCTGCTCCTTTATTCCAGGAGTTATCTAGTAAAAATCCCATAGTGACGGTGTCTGCCCACCGACCAGTAAAATTATTTAAATCAAAGGTAAATAGAGGAGGAGCTGTGCATTAAAACCTCATAACAATTAAAACCACAAGTGCAATAGTGCAAAACAATAGGAGAATTAAATGTGGACTCTTAAACATCAGATCTCTCTCTTCTAAAGGTGTACTAGTAAATGAATTAATATCAGATTCTAATATTGATCTATTTTGTCTTACTGAAACCTGGCTGGGTGATGGAGACTATGTTAGTCTAAATGAATCCACCCCCCCCCCAGTCATATTAATACTCACATTCCTCGAGGCACAGGCCGAGGAGGTGGAGTTGCAGCTATCTTCGATTCTAGTCTACTAATCAGCTCTAAACCTAAACTACATTATAACTCATTTGAAAGTCTTGTCCTTAGTCTTTCACACACAAGTTGGAAATCACTGCAGCCAGTTCTATTTGTTATAGTGTACCGAGCACCTGGTCCAGACTCTGAACCAGTTCTATTTGTTATAGTGTACCGAGCACCTGGTCCATACTCTGAACCAGTTCTATTTGTTATAGTGTACCGAGCACCTGGTCCATACTCTGAATTCTTATCTGAATTTGCAGAGTTTTTGTCAAATTTAGTGCTAAAAACGGACAAAGTTGTTATTGTAGGGGATTTTAATATTCATGTGGACGATGAGAATGATAGCCTTAGTACTGCGTTTATCTCTCTTTTAGATTCTATTGGTTTCTGTCAAAGTGTTCATAACCCGACTCACCGTTTTAACCACACCCTCGATCTTGTTCTGGTCTATGGTGTTGAAATTGAACATTTAATGGTGTTCCCACAGAATCCCTTTCTGTCTGACCACTGTTTGATAACTTTTGAGTTTATATTGCTGAACCACACGCCAGTAGGCAAAACCTTCTATACAAGATGTCTATCTGATAGTGCTGGAGCTAAATTTAAGGATGTGATTCCATTAGCATTTAATTCATTACCAAATCACAAAGTAACGGAGGACTCCTATGCTAATTTCAGTCCCTCCCAAATCGATCATTTTGTTGATAATGCAGCAGGCTCGCTGCGAACGACACTCGACTCTGTTGCCCCTCTAAAAAAGAAGATAATAAAACAAAGACGGTTAGCTCCATGGTATAACACTGAAACTCGCAAATTAAAGCAAATATCGCAGAAACTTGAGAAGATTTGGCATTCCACCAAATTGGAAAATTCTCGTTTAATCTGGCAAGATAGTCTTAAAACTTATAGGAAGGCCCTCCGTAATGCCAGAGCAGCGTACTACTCGTCATTAATAGAGGAAAATAGGAACAGCATCACTTAACTATGGCTGCCGGCTTCACTAACTTCACGTTTCTCAAAATAGAGCTGCCGATAACCAGAGTTGGTTTCTCAGCGGGAGTATTGCTGAGTGGGGAAAATCTGTTAGAAACGTGAACATGCTGGTGGTGGTCCGTGGCCTTTGAAAGCTTTGACTCCAGTTTAAAATCTCTATGTGTCAAAAATGAACATGTCTAACAGCATTTTAAACATTTACAGTAAAATATTAATGGTATATTTCCCAATGAACATGTAAAAAATTTCCTTTCATCAGTTTCCGTAGTGTAGTGGTTATCACGTTCGCCTAACACGTGAAAGGTCCCCTGTTCGAAACAGGGTGGAAACACATTTCTTTGTTCGTGTTGACTTTGTACAAATAAACTCGTGGCCAGGCCTACCGAAGTTTCCACAGTGCAGTAGTCATCACATTCAGGAATATCTATATCCTATACCCGTAGTGTAGTGGATATCACGTCTGCAAGAAGTTTCCACAGTGCAATCAGGAATATCCTGTCTAAAATTGATGCAAAAAAACTAGTCTAGATTTAACAAAGGAATTGTGTTTCAATGATTGGGTTACAAGTCCAACTGGTTTAATGCCAGCTGTTTCACCACAGTCTATAGTTGATATTTCTATATTAAAACAAGTACATTCAAGGAAGAATGTAAATTCAATTCAAGCTGCCCACATCCATGGAAACTGCCCACCTGCTGGTCCACCACATCTTCTGCCTCTACGGTATCCCCCTGGATATCGTCTCCGATTGGGGACGCAGTTCACATCACAAGTCTGGAAGTCCTTCTGCAGAGGCCTCAAATTAATTCAATTTTATTTATAGTATCAAATCATAAGAGTTATCTTGAGACACTTTACAGATAGAGTAGGTCTAGACCACATTCTATAATTATAAAGTTCCAACAATTACCCCAAGAGCTAGCATGGTGCGACAGTGCGACCATGCACAGTGGTGAGGAAAAACTCCCCTTTTAGTAAGACACCTCGGTCAGACCCAGGCTCTAGGTAGGCAGTGTCTGATGGTGCTGGTCGGGGATGTGATGCACAGTGGCAATAATAATCACGACAAAGAAAATGGAACAGTGACTAGAAAATGGTAGTAGTTCATGACTTAGCAGGGCGTTACAGTATGTAGCGTGGAACAGCAGGGCATAGCAGGACCACAGCAACAGCTGCAAACAAGCTCTTGATGCCATCTTAAGTCTCCGCGACTTCAACTAATCCCAGCAGTCCCACGTGCCAGACTTTGTCTCAGTATCACAACAGTGCTCGATCCGAGTTGAGAACTTCATTCGCACATTTCTCGCTCTCTCTCTCTGTGTCTCCAGTTGTGTTGCTGTCAGAGAATGAAACTATATTTAAATAATGTCAATGTTAATTGAATATATTGAATTATCCAAGCTCTAAGCTGTTTAAGATGTTTCTAACAGGATGTAGAATGTTGAAAGTTTCCTGTCAATAAAAGTAAACAGTTGACAATTCACAGTACATTATCTTCTGTTCATTTTAATACATAAATTGTTGTTAAGACTATTAAAACTTTAACTATGACAGGATAAATAGAAGGCTTCAAATAGACCCAGTGATCGGTGATCGGTATCAATCAATACTGCTTTCAGCAATCGGTGATCGGCCCCAAAAATCTTGATCGGAGCACCCTTAGTCTTAAACTGAGAATCTGAACTTTATTCCCCCGGTCTGCAGACTGCTCGCTGCTCCACACCGCCGTGTGGTCGGACGCGTCTCTCCAGGACGCGCACACTCAGGCTACTCTTCATTTGCCTTTAACGTCATGAATTAAAATAATGTCCAGGATCTCTGAGAAAATAACCTATATAAGTGTCTCTATTTCAAACATCACTGCAGGTTGATTGTGGGCGACAACGCTGTCGTGGTTAGCTTACCGAAACTCTACTGCCGAAGTTGCTGGCTACGCAACGTTAGCTATATCCGTTAGCATACGTACAGGATAACTATAGCCTGTTAGCCTTGTGTGTAACGTAACAAAAAAAAAAACATCTCATAGGAGCGAAGCTTACTATTTCATTCAATACAATTATGGTACAAAAGGTGCACTAACGCCACAGGTATTGTGTTGACAACATGGAGGCATATATAGGCAACACCAAAGGCAGTCGTAATATTTACCTAGCAGGCTAGGCTAACACTGTTGGGCTAACGTCTGGCGCCGTAGCGTTAGCTAGCTGTCTAAACTTGTGAAAAGCCGAACAACACCCCCGTCTAAGCTGTGTTTCACTTTCCCTCCAATATTATAATAAACATAATGAAGTCACCTGGACTCAGTCGAGACCATAGACTGTTAATATTAAAAGACCAGAAGCCATATTAGGCCAGACCAGCGGCAGAGACAACGCAGGCTGCTCTGTTAATACAACACTGAAAATACGCCACAAGTAAAAGTCCTGCAACAAGTATCAACAATATTTTACTTAAATCGTCAAAAGTAAAACCCCTCATTCTGCAGTTAAATATCCCCTGTTAGTGTTTTACTAGACTTTTAATGTTGTTGGATGAATACTCCTCAAATTATCAATGTGTATGTCATAAAAATAAAGTGGTACACTCTGTTTTTATGGTGTATGTGGCATTTGAAAGGTAGTATATAATTAAAATAGTAAATAAATGTCTGAAATGAAATTTTTAAATATCGATTTTTGAGTAGGAGATTGCTCAAACATCGTTTGGACGTGCTGGTGCGTCTTTCATCCTCGGAGGGTTAAGGTACATTTTGGATGTATTCATGTAATTAAACTTTTTAAATATTTAAATTTCACATTTTTAAGCTGGGATGTCACTTTGCCAAAAATATTTGTTGATAAAGTTTACAATTGAAAAAACAACAGAAGAGAACCGAAGAATGCATAGAATGTGCTGATGTCACATAAGAAGGATCAGAGCTAAGAAACCAAAGGTGGGGTGATGTCACATGAAAGGATCTGATCAAGGTGGGGGGGGATGTGATGATGTCACCAGCTGCCTGATTCCAAGCATAGGCAGACTCATATCTCAACTCCACATAATAATTAATTAATTGCATTAATGAGAAATTGAACAGGTGTTCCTAATAATCCTTTAGGTGAGTGTAGAGCAACCCAAAGATAACACACATTGACATGACCTCTATCTGAAGGTAGGGTATTGCAAACCATAAACATATCAATCTTTACGGTCCGTGGTATGTAGGTCACTTGATTGAATATAAGAAAATATATAAGGCTCCACACGACAGGTTTGTGATACATGGCGCGCAACTGCATGGAAATGAACAAGCTAGTTTCTGTGACCGAGAAACCACCAGTAAAATGACTGACACAGCATTATTTGAGGAATTTTCTTGGAAACCAAATATTTGAATTCAAAGTCAGAGTCCAATTGAAGTGTAAGAAAAATACCTTCTGTGGCTTGAAGATCGAGCTCTTGCCCATAAAACATCTGGCTGATGTAGTCTCTGTGGCGCAATAGGTCAGCGCAGTCGGCTGTTAACCGAAAGGATGGTGGTTCAAGTCC
This sequence comes from Percina caprodes, assembly GCA_013375575.1. Taxonomy (NCBI): domain Eukaryota; kingdom Metazoa; phylum Chordata; class Actinopteri; order Perciformes; family Percidae; genus Percina; species Percina caprodes. Next base: position 25,531 of record JABXJD010000985.1, read on the forward strand.
ACCCAGGGACGTTTTGTGCTTAAATAACCTGGAATGAGCCAACTCTGGGCTGTATCCTTCTGCAGGAGAATATAGAGAAGCCCAAAGATAACACAAGTGGTGTTACCTTTATCAGAAGGTACAGTACTGTAAACCATGTACCTATCGATCATTTGTAATGCGGTTGTGTGTGTGAAGCTGCGTCTGCATATAGGGAAACCAGACCGAATCAGCGCAAGCACGTTGACATCTTGGACAGAGACACAAGCAGCCCTCAGGAGTTCTGCTCGATTTTATTAACTATTTAACTGTGATCGTATAGTGGATCAGATCGAGCTCTTGCCCATAAAACATCCGGCTGACGTAGTCTCTGTGGCGCAATAGGTTAGCGCAGTCGGCTGTTAACTGAAAGGATGGTTGTTCAAGTCCACCCAGGGACGTTTTGTGCTTAAATAACCTGGAATGAGCCAACTCTGGGCTGTATCCTTCTGCAGGAGAATATACACTCACCTATAGGATTATTAGCAACATCATACTAATACTGTGTTTGACCCCCTTTCACCTTCAGAACTGCCATTGATTCAAATTTGTGATTTCTTTATGATTTTCTATCCAGCCTGGGACTTTTTCGGGGTCGTTGAGCATTAAATCCAAACCGTTACATCCAAGATTTATCCACTTTATGTCCATAATTCATCGAATTTTTGCTAATTTTTGCCTCTAGCTCCCACTCGGTCTGTCCTGTCTCTGTGTTTACGGAAGAAATGCAGCAGTATGCCCATATATGGGAGACAACGTCACCCAAAGAGTATGGAGTCCTAAAGAGGTCAATCTTCCCAGTCAAAGAGTCTAGTATGCAATCAAAGATGCTATAGCGGAACAAGATAGATATCTACCGTTTTATAGAGGAGAATGGCCCCACTGGTTTGAGATTTGGCATATATTTGGGCCTTTTTTGAAGAATTGTAAATAGTATGTGCTTTATATGAGTTATAATGTTTATTATGTTCATTTTTGCATAGAGGAGAACTGTTTTAGACACACAAATGCTTGTGTAGCATTGCTGTGGGTGTAATATCAATAAATATGACATTATTATGTTGATTATTGGCATAAGTAAATGTCATAAGCGTCTGGACTTTCTTTGAAAATATTTATGTATTTTGTCAACTGTATAATTTATGATTATTTGGCTCTACTGGTGATTGGTTGATTAGATAATTGCATTAATGAGGACTTGAACAGGTGTTCCTAATAATCCTTTTGGTTAGTGTAGTTAATTCACTATATTATAATTTTTAAGACAGGTTCTACTGACAGTCTGTTGATTTTTTACCCGAGGGAAACAGAGAGTATATTCAGTCAATTTACCTAAAAACAAAAAAAACAAAACAATATAATATACTCCTCTCCTCTCCTCCCCACGGGCGACAGAGGATTCATCTTGGATGTTGAAAAACACAATAGATATCCCAGATTCTCTTTATAAAGACAACACAAGAACAAAAAAAGCTTGGAGTGGAAGGTAGATACTAGCCTAAAGAAATAGTGTCTGGCTGCTCCACCTCGCATTCTGGATGGGAGGAAAACCTGCTCTGGTTTACTGGCATTTCTTTAAACCAATCACAATCGGCATGGAAGGGGCTAAACTCGCACAGAGCCACTGCAAAGTAGTCTGTGTGTGTGTGTGTGTGTGTGTGTGTGTGTGTGTGTGTGTGTGTGTGTGTGTGTGTGTGCGTGTGTCGTAGTATATATATCTCCGATGTGACAGATAGTCTAGCAGCTGTCTGGATTTACCCTGCAGAGATCTGAGGACCAGGTAACCATAGTCCTCAGAAATCAGCCGCATTTTAAATTCCAACACAGCGAAAGCAGAAGGAAACGGAAAATTCATCCATCGGCAGAATGTCCTGCAGCATCAGAGCAATCCCAGTGCAACGTGAACGATATAGACTACCCTCTACTAAAGCTTATATGTTACCATGGCAATGGTACACCTAAAAATAGCTGGCGCTCTAACCGTTCTGCTACGCTGCTTTCTATCCATTTCATTTCCATGATTGAAATCATACGTGACGTTTTACAGATGCAGGAAACACAAGAACAGAACTTGAGCTGAAGTTGTTGATTTTGTTTGAACTTTATTTCATTTTAACTTTCTCAGCTGATTTGGCGTGTGGGAGGAAACCGAATCACTCGGAGTCCCGCCCACGCAGACGCACCCTCCCCACCCTGAGCCCCCACGTGGCCCTGGAAGGCTGCACCGCATTAAGGAGACCGGGCGCTGCTTTTCTCTGAGGTCTTATGGGTCAAGGTGGAATGGAGATGGTGCACAATGTAAAGGGGGGGGGGTCTTAGATGTCAACTATCGGGAGATCACCCTCCACAAACAGCTTGACATGAATGATGGCGTCCTCTGGATCAGGATGTGGCTGTCAGGACGATGTGTTGTCTGCACGGCGATGCACAGTATTGTCCCCCGGGAGACGGGACGGGGGCTCCTCTACGTCTATTGGAGCAACCTTATTTGTTGACAGGATGTTTTTCTTTATCCACGACTTCACTTGCTGCAGCTGCGGCCTTCTCGCCAATTCAGCAGGCAGAGTTGTTTCTCTGAGTTGTGTTTTGACATGGTGCAGCTCCACGGTCATGTCGTTGACCATTCTGATGAGGGAACTCTGGTCCTGGTTGCTTTGCACCTCTCTCTGAAGAATCTTCTCCTTGCAAAGTTTCTCCTCCCTGGACGAGTTCTGGTGGCACCGTCTGTATCTGTCGATCAGCTGATCTTTGGCTGCGATGGCTTGTCTGAGCCCCATCTCCGTGTTTCCATCCATCTGCACTTTGGAGTCAGTGTCCATGTAGTGTCTTTTGACGTTGAGGACTTTGCGTACAAATGTCTTGGGCTCGGAGGTGAAGTCCATGCAGGCCTGCAGATCGGCCTTGAAGCGCATCACGTAGGTGGTCAGGTTCCTGTTCTTCTCTCTCTCCTTGTTCAGGTCTGGCTGACATCTCCTCACTTTGTTCTTGAGATTGGAGTTGGTCTCTCCCAGGTCGGTGTTCTCCCGGAGCGTCTTGTTCAGCCGCTCTCTGGTGTCTTTGAGCTCAGACTGTGCTGCTCTCAGGTCGTCCTCGACGTTGTGGAGGTTGTTCTTCACTTCGTTTAATTTAACGAGCAGAACGGCGTTGTTGTCCTTCTCTTTCGCCCAATCCTGTTGCAGTTGTTTGTTGTCCTTCATCAGACGAGACATCTCCAGGTTTTTCTTCCTGATGACATTTTCTCTGCCCTGGATCGTGCTCTCCAACGCAGAGACCTTCTTGCTGAGATCTTCCTTGTTCTCAAGATCAGTGATTGTCTTCTTCAGCTTTTCAATGTTCATCTCCAGGTCTTTCTGCTTCACTAACTCGTTGAATCGCGTGTTTGTCTTCAGTGTTTCTTCTGCGTCGATGACTTTGTCTTTTTCTTGTATCTGTACGCGTAAGTCCTCCAGTCTGTCTTTGTACTCCATCCCCACTCGGGCAGCGCAGCTTGAAGTTCTTCCAACTCGGCGGCTTGTTTTCCCGCCCAGTCTTTGGCGATCCTTAGCTTCTCCGTTATTCGTTGGTACGCCACCTTCACCTCCGCCAGCCTCTCGTCGTGCCCCTCTTGCATCCTCCCTATTTCAGACTCATACTGCGCCTTCAGTTCTTCCACAGTGTTCCTGGCGTTCGCCTCGCTGTCAAATTTCTGCTGTCGGAGTTCTGACTCTGTTTTTGTATTTTTTGCTCTATAATCCTGAAATGTTAGCAGGAGCTCGGCCTTATCGAGGCTGATGCTCTCTACTTCATCTCGACTTAACCGCAGCTGGGCTTTCCACTCCTCCGCCTTCTCCTTGTGAGTCTTCACCTCTTTCTCCAGAGCCTTGACTTTGGTCTCTAGAGAGTCTATTTTCAAAATCTTTGACTGATTTACTTTAGTAAATTGCTGCTCTTGATATGTAACTTTCAACGTGAGCTGCTCTATTTTAAACTGGAGGAATTTGACGTTCTTGTCCTGCAGCTCCATGGTGAATTGATATTCCACTGGACTTGTTGTCTCCTTCCTGTTGTTGCAGCACGCCTCTCTGGTTGATTGCATGTATAATGAAATTTAAGGCTATATGAAGGTTTTGATGGACCGTAGTGACATCACCGGCCTGTCATCTAAGATCAAAAAGGAACATTCCAGAACAAGATGACAGCAGAACATTTAAAAATAAACAATGCTGGGGCGCCCGGGGAGCTCAGGCGGTAGAACAGGCGCCCATACATAGAGAGTTACTCCTCGACACAGCGGGTCGTCTGCTGTCCTTTCAAAATAAAGGCTGAAAAAGCCCAAAAACATAATCCGTGTGTGTGTGTGTGTGTTTTTTTTTTAAACAAAAATGAACAATTCTTTGTGTGTGTGTGTGTGTGTGTGTGTGAGTGTGTGTGTAACAAAATTCAAAAACAATTCTGTGTGTGTGTCCCTCAGTTTAATTCAAATTTGCTTTATTGGCATGAATGTAACAACAATATTGCCAAAGCATCACACAAACTACAGAAGAAGCATCAACCCCATACATCACATTATGTAATTAAAGCATAAAGTAGTTAAATCCTGTGTGTGTGTCTGTGTCTTATAAAAATTAAAATATATATAATAGTAAGCGTTTGTGTGAAACAAACAATCAATGAATTAAATTAAAGACAATTATTGCAGAATGGTGAATAAATGATAATGAAGATAATTGTTAGATGGAGCCCTGTGTAACGCTTTTCTGTTTTTCTGTGTTTTATGAAGTTGTATTTAAGTTTTATGGGAACGCTTAAAAATGAGATACCACAAGAGCCCCCACGATACGATCACGATAGTTATGTTACAATAACATATTATTGTGATTTTGGAAGATATTTCTACATGCTGCAAGAGAGTGCAATTCATTTCAATTCAATTTTATTTATAGTATCAATTCATAACAAGAGTTATCTCGAGACACTTTACAGATAGAGTAGGTCTAGACCAGATAGAGTAGGTCTAGACCACACTCCATAATTTACAAGGACCCAACAGTTCTAGTAGTTTCCTCCAGAGCAAGCAACAGTGTGACAGTGGCGAGGAAAAACTTCCTTTTAGACAGAAACCTCGGACAGACCCAGGCTCTTGGTGGGCGGTGTCTGACGACCGGTTGGGGTTAGAATGAAGAGTGGCAATAACAGTCACAAAAAATAGTAGTTTGTAGTAGTTCTTTGTAGTAGTTCATGGCATAGCAGGGCACTGTGCAGCATTACAAGGCACAGCAGGACGTAGCAGGGCACAGCAGAGCGTAGCAGGATGAACACGGCATCGCAGGACGTGTAGCGGGACCATGGCGACAGCTGCTACCATGATTTTGGAGCCTCCCTGATCCAAGGAAACATGCTAGGCGAAAAAGAACATAAGGACTCCGGGGAATGACTCCCCAGAGCTAGGTTAGTAACAAGCATTTCTGGGACATGGATGCACACAAATGGAAAGATAGAAAGATAGAGGAGAGAGGAGCTCAGTGTGTCAAAGGAAGTCCCCCAGCTGTCTAAAACTATTACAGCATAACTAGGAGAGACAGGGTAAAGAGAGGAGCCTGGTCAGGCTAGAACTCTCCCCAACCGGATCGGGCTGTATGCCCTGCCTCCCTCTAGTTTTATTATATTATTGATTATATGATAGATAGATCTGACAACTATGACGAGAAGCAGGTGGGGCCGGGTAAGGCGGACAATATTCAATTCTATGCTCTAACTATAAGCTTCATCAAAGAGGAAAGTCTTAAGTCTACTCTTAAATGTGGAGACGGTGTCTGCCTCCTGAACCCAAACTGGAAACTGGTTCCACAGGAGAGGAGCCTGATAGCTGAAAGATGGTGCCTGACCATGAAGAGCTGTGTAGGTGAGAAGAAGGATTTTAAATTCTATTCTGGATTTTACAGGAAGCCAATGCAGAGAAGCTAAAACAGGAGAGATGTGATCTCTTTTCCTGGTTCCTGTCAGAACACGTGCTGCAGCATTCTGGATCAGCTGAAGAGACTTTATGGACTTTTTCGAGCAGCCTGATAATAAAGAATTGCAGTAATCCGTCTTAGAAGTAACAAATGCATGGACTAGTTTTTCTGCATCATTTTTAGACAGGATATTCCTGAATGTGATGACTACTGCGCTGTGGAAACTTCAGTAGGCCTGGCCACGATTTCACAACAGGGGGATTTTCCCATGAAGGTTATTGAAAGTTTAACTCAGCAGAGTTTGATTGTGCAAAGTCAACACAAACAAAGAAATGTGTTTCCGCCCTGTTTCGAACAGTGGACCTTTCGCGTGTGAGGCGAATGTGATAACCACTACACTACAGAAACTTATGAATGAAGTCTTTACGCATGTTCATGGGGAAATGCACCATTCATATTTTACTGCAAATGTTTAAAATGCTGTTAGATGTTCATTTTTGACACATAGAGATTTTAAACTGGATTCAGTCAAAAGATGCTTTGTCATGGTCTACATGTATTTTAAAAAAAAAAAAACAATATAACACAACAACAATAAAGCAATACAACACCTCTAAAGGGCACCAGCTGCCGCGTCCACGCGTCCCACACCCAGTTTGTCTGAGGCTCGTCGTGAGGCCGTGACCCGAAGGACAACACTAGGGTTAAGTTAAGGAAAGGCTTGTGGGTGGGCTTACGTTTCCATGACACCCGGGACAACAACGGGACGGTTGGGTTTAGGAAAATAACAACAGGATGGTTACGGTTGGGTTTAGGAAACGTGACACGCGGGACACAATCACGCTCTACTGGGTCTTCTGTTTGACCCGTCCAACACCCCAACCAAAGCCCCTTTGAGGATTTTTGGCCTTTCATACTACTCGCTGCCGTAGTCGCTCCTAATGCTACGTCATCTTCTCATTGACATCACTTTGGCATTGGCAGTGAAAAGTCACCAAAATGCTCTACTACACTTTTGCTTCCTACTAATCTTGTTAGGGGATCCCAGGTCCTTCCAAGGCCAGAGTCAAGGATCAATCCCAAATTAACTGCTGCCAACAAAGTCTTCAGTCTTTGTATTAAATTAGAAAATTTATTTTTTTATTCTATATGCACACAAATGCACACACCTACTTTCCATCATCAGGGAGAACCTGATACTAAGCTGGATGTGAAACCCTTTTAAATATAACTGTGTTTTGTCCTATGGGCTCGTCCGGGAATTGAACCCTAGACCTCTCGCACCCGAAGCGAGAATCATACCCCTAGACCAACGAGCCACGTAAAAGAGGTTTTTAGCAATTTTTCATCAAGGAAATGCAGCTCCGATCTGTCATTGACTTGCTAGGCGATGTTCGAGTTTTTACATATTTTTTACAATTGACATATATGAAGAGACAAATAATGCGTAAATAGCTTTTCAACATGAGCTAAAACAGGTAATAACAGATAATGATTTTCATTTTCATTAAAAGAGTTTTTAAAGATATTTTTTAAAAATCTGCTTATATACATAGCAGTAAACTAGCAAAATTATCGGAACATTTGTATTCTTCATTTCATTATTTATTGATAAATATACCTCAATTAAAATCTACTAAACTTGGGGGTATATCATTTTTTACCCTGATCCCAGTCCTCATATTCAGATACCGAGTTGGATCTGATACATGTATTTACCTAAATGTTAAATGATGAAAAATATGCAGAAAGCACCTACAATATATTAGTACTGATGCATTATGCGGAAACTTAATGGGTTAATTTAATGAAGCTGAATTTTAACAACGTAATAGATGTTTCATAAGATCTTTAACAGTTATTTATATTTTAGAAACTAAACATTTGTTTATGTAAATTCTGAAAAGCATAGAATTTGTCAAAGTGAGTGGTGAGTTTGCAGGTGCAGTGAACATTTCCATGGTAACAGTGAGTTCCACCAATCAGATATGTCACTGTAAAAATAGAATGTTGGCACATCAATTGTCAAAGCATCAAAGCATGCGCTCTACCACTGAGCTACATCCCCTGAAGTTTTACTGTTTTTTTTACGTTTTTCTGAGGTCACTGAATAAGAGAAGCATCCTGGGTGAAATATGTAATGTTAATGTTGTATATGGCTTCAAAAGCTGGCGGTAGCTGGAAATCAAACCTGGGCAAAATGCTGGCACTGCTATGGTATAAATCATAGTGGAAAAGTAACACACCTGTTGCCTTTCTGCTGGACAATACAACGCTCACTGCACATCTTGTAACACATCTAATACTACTAATAATAATAATACATTTTATTTAAAGGTGCCTTTCACCGCACAGGGTATTCATATATTAAATAGAAAAAACTAAAATAAAATATAAAATACTATAAATAATAAAATAAAACAGCAACACAAATACTATACAGCAAAACAAATAATATACAACAAAAACAACGTAAAAGGAAGAGCTATAGACATTTAAGTGGAATAGGCCGTTTTAAACAGATGTGTTTTGAGTTGAGACTTGAAATGGGGGAATGAATCAATGTTTCTGAGTTGGGGGGGTAATGAGTTCCAGAGACGGGGAGCAGAGCGGCTGAATGCTCTGCCCCCCATGGTGGTGAGAAGGGAGGAGGGGACAGAGAGGTTTATGGAGGAAGAGGATCTGAGGGAGCGGGAGGGAGTGGCACACTGGAGGAGATCTGACAGATATGGGGGCGAGGTTGTGGATGGCCTTGAATGCTAACAGGAGGACTTTGAATTGGACCCGGAACTGGACCGGGAGCAAAAAAGCCAAAAAGTGGTGCTATACCTGTCTGCACGAATGTTCATGACCTATTCAGTTGGCTAGTAACACCAGACACGGGCAAAGTGCAGACCGCAGTGCACTGCCTGTGTCTGTGGATCCTCATGGAGGCAGCTTGATTGATCGATATGATCCCTTATTTGAGCAGGTCAGTTGTTTGGAAGGCAGCTATGCTGACCACTATACCCCCCTCGCTGGATGTGGGAAAGTTCACAATAATGTGATCTGTCAATGCTTCACTACCACTGTTATGGGATGCCTTTTGTTGTCGGCAGGCGGGGGATACCCCCAATGGATTTCTATTCCATTGCCTTAAACACTCGACCACGACAACCCCAAAAGTGGTGCTGTACCTGTTTGCAGTGTTCAATTGGATTAGTAATACCAGACACGGGAAAGTACACATCGTAGTGTGCTGCCTGTGTCTGTGGATCCTCGTGGAGGCAGCTTGATTGATTGATATGCTCCCTTATTTGTACCATTACAGAGAATCAATTCAATTTTATTTATATAGCGCTAAATCACAACAACAGTTATCTCATTGCGCTTTACATAAAGAGCAGGTCTAGACTGTACTCTGTGATGTTATTTACAGAAACCCAACAGTTCCCACCAAGAGCAAGCACTAGGCAACAGAGGCAAGGAAAAACTTCCTTTAAGAGGCAGAAACCTCGATCAGAACCATGGCTCAGGGTGGGGGGGCATCTGCCTCGACCGGTTGGGGGTGAAAGAAAGAGACAGAGAGAGAGAGACACACACACACACACACACACACACACACACACACACACACACACACACACACACACACACACACACAGAAAGAGAGACACATGGAGAATTGTAGCAGAGGGTGTGGAGCAGGAACATGGAGGCAGCAGGTAACTCCACCCACAGATCCAGAGCCAGACACACCTGCAGGAAGCGATATTGCTGAATTCCTGAATGGTATGACTACTGCACTGTGGAAACTCGCCACGATTCTACAACAGGGAGATTTTTCTGAGAGTTCAACTCAGCAGAGTTTGATTGTGCAAAGTCAACACAAACAAAGAAATGTGTTTTCACCCTGTTTCAAACAGGTGACCTTTCGCGTGTGAGGCAAACGTGATAACCACTACACTACGGAAACTGATGAAACACTGTTTCATGGGCAAATATACCATTCATATTTAACTGCAAATGCTGTTAGACGTGTTCATTTTTGACACATAGAGATTTTAAACTGGATTCAGTCACAGATGCTTTGTCATGGATTTGAGTGACAGCGAATATCTAGTAAACCTAGTTATATCTACATGGTCTATTGTGGCCTAAATGCTGGAATAGATTGAACCTATGGATTGATGTGCCAAATATTAAGCTTGGGCACTCCTTGTTAGTATAATGGACAGTATCTCCGCCTGTCATACGGAAGACTGGGGTTCAATTCCCCAATGGGGAAATTTTTCTACCAGCTGCTAACCAAAGCTACAAGTCCTTGAAGTCCCAGCGAACACATTGGACTACTCATGAGGGAAAGTCAGCCCTTCCGAGTCTGAAAGCGCAAGATTGCTCCCATCGGGTTGGGAGTCAGTTGCTGTCCCAAGTGAAGAAGTTCTTGTATCTCAAAGGCATATTTCAAATAGTTCAACTTGTTCCAACGCAAAAACCACTATACTACTGAAACATTGGATGACCGCCTCCACCTCCCAAGGCTACATCAACACTATTACATCTCCCAGAGTATGGGATGGATATGAGGCCTAACCATAGCAAAATATAAAGTATTAGTGTGTATACAGTGGTGTGAAAAAGTGTTTGCCCCCTTCCTCATTTCCTGTTCCTTTGCATGTTTGTCACACTTAAGTGTTTCGGAACATCAAACCAATTTAAACAATAGTCAAGGACAACACAAGTAAACACAAAATGCAATTTGTAAATGAAGGTGTTTATTATTAAAGGTGAAAAAAAATCCAAACCATCATGGCCCTGTGTGAAAAAGTGATTGCCCCCCTTGTTAAAACATACTATAACTGTGGTTGTCCACACCTGAGTTCAATTTCTCTAGCCACACCCAGGCCTGATTATTGCCACACCTGTTCACAATCAAGGCATCACTTAAATAGGAGCTGCTTGACACAGTAAGGTCCACCAGAAGATCCTTAAAAGCTACACATCATGCCGAGACCCAAAGAAATTCAGGAACAATTGAGAAAGAAAGTAATTGAGATCTATCAGTCTGGAAAGGGTTATAAAGCCATTTCCAAAGCTTTGGGAATCCAGCGAACCACAGTGAGAGCCATTATCCACAAATGGCGAAGACATGGAACAGTGGTGAACCTTCCCAGGAGTGGCCAGCCGCCCAAAATTACCCCAAGAGCGCAGCGACGACTCATCCAAGAGGTCACAAAAGACCCCACAACAACGTCCAAAGAACTGCAGGCCTCACTTGCCTCAGTTAAGGTCAGCGTTCATGCCTCCACCATCAGGAAAAGACTGGGCAAAAATGGCCTGCATGGCAGAGTTCCAAGGAGAAAACCACTGCTGAGCAAAAAGAACATCAAAGCTCGTCTCAATTTCTCCACAACACATCTTGATGATCCCCAAGACTTTTGGGACAACATTCTGTGGACCGATGAGACAAAAGTGGAACTCTTTGGAAGGTGTGTGTCCAAGTATATCTGGCGTAGAAGGAACACTGCATTTCATAAAAAGAACATTATACCAACAGTAAAATATGGTGGTGGTAGTGTGATGGTCTGGGGCTGTTTTGCTGCTTCAGGACCTGGAAGACTTGCCGTGATAAAAGGAACTATGAATTCTGCTGTCTACCAAGAGATCCTGAAGGAGAATGTCCGACCATCTGTTCGTGTACTCAAGCTGAAACGAACTTGGGTTCTGCAGCAGGACAATGATCCTAAACACACCAGCAAGTCCACCACCGAATGGCTGAAGAAAAACAAAATGAAGACTTTGGAGTGGCCTAGCCAAAGTCCTGAATCCTATTGAGATGTTGTGGTATGACCTTAAAAAGGCCGTTCATGCTCGAAAACCCTCTAATGTAACTGAATTAGGACAATTCTGCAAAGATGAGTGGGCCAAAATTCCTCCAGGACGCTGTAAAAGCCTCATTGCACATTATCGCAAACGCTTGGTTGCAGTTGTTGCTGCTAAGGGTGGCCCAACCAGTTATTAGGTTTAGGGGGCAATCACTTTTTCACACAGGGCCATGATGGTTTGGATTTTTTCACCTTTAATAATAAACACCTTCATTTACAAATTGCATTTTGTGTTTACTTGTGTTGTCCTTGACTATTGTTTAAATTGGTTTGATGTTCCAAACACTTAAGTGTGACAAACATGCAAAGGAACAGGAAATGAGGAAGGGGCAAACACTTTTTCACACCACTGTAAATCTCTGCACACCCATTACTCTCTGTGAAATACCTCAAATGCTTCACTCAACACATGCATCAGTACAACAAGCGGTTCCCGAGTAATCCGGTTTTGAAATTGCAACAAATTTTCTACATGGTCTCCAAACTATATTGTATTCTCATGTAAACTAGTTATGTCAGCACAGACAATTTTGTAAATTGCTTAGCCAGTGTATCCCACCATAATGGTTATTATATTGCCAGATTCCAGACAATCTCACTTACTTACAAATATCCCACTTACAAATATGAAAAAATATTTTTACTGGTATGCTTCCTAGTGACATTAATGCAAAAATATGAAGAAAAAACAATTCCACCTGTGTGTGCATGATTAAAATTCTGAAGTGCAAACTAGTTCAGGCTACAGCACAAATATTTCCATCCATAGATAAGAACAATCAAGTCTAACCTGTGAATTTTTTTGCAAAGTGCACCAGATTGATAGCCTGGCTCCGCCCTCCTACGTACTTTTGCTCAATTTTCATTTTCCTTCAGCACACCGTCTGGGTTTGCGGTATATTTATATATATATATATATTTGCGGGCTTTCTCCAGCCAAATAATCAGCAAACAGAGGGAGGGGCTGAGGAGGAGGGAGGGGCGAGCTAGTCTTGTTTTGTTTGAAACATTTTCTTACAGGGGAGCATGCCCATGGACCCCCCTTGTGCCCCAGTGCAGCTCTAGGTCTTGTGATTCCCCTGGGGCAGTGTCCCCGTTTTAAGTTTTACAAAGCTAAAAATATGACCTGTTTTGGAGGTATTTACGCATCTGAGCTGAAAATGTCCCCGGATTTTGTCTGAGAAATCTGGACACCTTAATGTATGGGCCACAAGGAATTCCTCATGAAACCGTTGAGCATTAAAATGAACAGTAATATATTAACGTTACTTATTTTTAGAGCAGAACCATAAGCCTATATACATAAAATAGTGGTCTGCAAAGAATAGGTATAATTAATGAATTGAAAAGAGTGCAGTTACAAGAACGAATATTACGATACGGTTGCGTGTACTGTTTTCAGCTAATGGGGGTGACATGACGGCGGAGCAAATAAAGACAATAAAATCTAATTTATTTTTGTTAAAATATCAAAAACAAAGCAGGAATTATTCATCGCAAAAAACAATAGCAGACTGGAATGCTCTCCCCTTGGTGAAATTCACAATTTTACAGAAGAAGAAGGGATGAGACGTGATTGTCATTTCCGGTAAGTGCACATGGCAGTGCGATTTGAGACAACACTCCTCTGTCGAAATTTACGCACTATGCAAGTCAGTATGTAGTGCACAAAGTGTACTGTCTGTAAGTGCACTAACGGAAGTGCGCAATTTGAGACACACTACTAGTCTATATGTAAAGTGTCCTGAGATAACTTCTGTTATGATTTAACACTATAAAGAAAATAGAATTGAATTGACTTAATACATTATTTTAAAATGATCTGATGAATGCATTCAGCAAAGCTGAAAACAGGTCTGTTTTTCTAAGCTGTAGGTTTTAGAAATTTTTTTGCCACTTACTTTCCTGCCAAAATGGCGGCATAAACAGGTAAGTCACATGACCCCCGTACCTTTTCACAGCTATAAACATAAACGTGCTATGCTATATGGTCCCTAGTTGATTTCCTGTCGCTGTGTATGTAAATGAAATCAAATGACAGGAAGTTAACAATCGACCAGGCTGTTGCCTAGCAATGGAATTCTATTTTTTAGTAGGTACATTTCTCTTTATAAACAAAAGTTCTTAAGTTATGAACCATTATTCCCTTAATTAAATTTACACATTTATAGTGTGATGTGTGTACTCTCATAACTGTATATTTTTTAAATATAATTTAGTTTTCATCCCTCAAAAATAAAAAATAAAATTAGAAAGGTCTTATAGATTGGAATTGTCTATGTTATATGACATCACAGCATTCTATAACACATCAAAATAACTAATGACCAATCAGCTGTGAGTTCACGATGACATCATGAGTGAGGTCACGGAACGTCCCTAGAGGAGTTTATAAGTAGAAACCATGTTCTGTTGGAGGCCCCCCCGTCTGAAGACGGAGACCAGGCGCTGCGAAAGCAGTTGGTCTTTGGAGGCCCCCCGTCTGAAGGCGGAGACCGGGCACTGCGAAAGCAGTTGGTCTTTGGAGGCCCCCCGTCTGAAGGCGGAGACCGGGCGCTGCGCCGTCTGAAGGAGCAAAAAAGTCAGTCTAAATCCAATTTAGGTTGATTCGGTGGCCTTTGTCCGAATCAATGTCCGTCAAACTCTCTCATCCTCAGCGTCATCCGTCTGCCCAATTCATGTATTGATCTCAACAGTTCCTCTACCTTCATTGTCAGTCCGGCGGTTGCACAAAGCAGGTCCACCAACCGGCCCTGATGGCATCCATCCGTCTCTGCGCTTCCACAGCCCGGTCTGAGATGTTACGACACAGTTCACCGTTCTAACCAGCTGTACATGAACTGCAGATAAATTGATGAGATTTTGGAGATCAAAGGTCAAGGTGACTGTGTCCTCATGTCTGTCCATACGATTCTTGTGAATGCAATATCTCTGAACGCCTAGAGGGAATCGCTTTAAATTTGGCATACATAACCACTTGGATTAACGGATTAACTGATTTTGATTTTGGAGGTCAAAGGTCAAGGTTACTGTTTCATTACGTCTCCAGAACTGTATATGTATTTCTCCTGAACTGGTGAAAATGGGTGATGTGAAGCCCCAGTGGCCTAATGGATAAGGCACTGGCCTCCTAAGCCAGGGATTGTGGGTTCGAGTCCCATCTGGGGTGTTTTTCACCTACTAACAGGTTTTGGTCATATCCATTGGTTGCATGGACGGGTCTTCAATACCCTGGTTCTACCGCCTGATTGCTGTCCACAAGGCCCAGGAGCAGCCAGCTACCACCAGGCCCAGGAGAATATCCCGTCTAAGAAAAATGCAATCCTACCTGATGAGGTTGAGGAGATCAAGAAATCTCTAGTTATCGGCGGAGATTTCAACTGTTGCTGTGCAACAGAAGAAAATCAAGGATCTGATGAGTGAAATACAAACGCTAAAGAGGCAAAATGTGGAAAAGGACCGAAAATTTGCTTTTCTGGAGCCTCGAGTTGCTGACCTCCAGCAACATGATGTGATTATCAGCAGCCTGAGAACCAGACACCAGAACTATGCCAGGGTGGCCATGGACCCTGGATACACCACTGCCAGGCCGAGTGAAGCTACCGAGGAGGAGAAGGACACATTGGATTTAGATTTAGAATTTTCAGAAGAGCACCTTGTTTTCTTTTAGCTGGGAAAAAGGCTTGCACTCATAACAAGGTAAACTAATTGCACTTTATTGCCCTTTTTTTTTAAATTTTTGGCAGTACAATGAACCCTCGTTTTTCACGGGGGTTACGTTCCAAAAAGAACCCGTGATAGGCGAAATCTGTGAAGTAGTAACCTTTATTTTTTTACAATTATTATACGATGAAATACTCCATAATACATTGAAACCAAAGAACAAAACATTTTTACAGGCCCAAGCATACGTTTAACAAATAAAGCGTTTTTTTCTTCTAAAGCCCGCGGTGCAGGTGTGTTTTTTCAAGATAAGAACATAGTTATCGGTAGTTGTTGTCGCTCTTTTTTCTTCTGGGCAAAAAGATTCTTATAAACCGACATGCCACCATTGATTATGTTTGCAGAATGCAGAACACAATGCACGATGCAAATCCTTGAAGCAGCGAGACTGTGAAAGGTGAACCGTGATATAGCGAGGGTTCACGGTACAATATTAACATAAAAATACACACAGACACTCTCTCAAGGAGAGGTTACCTGTCCCATGGCATGAAAATGTCACTTCATGAGGTCTTTTATATGAGTTCCTCCAGCCTGCCTTTGGTCCCCCAGTGGTTAGAAATGGCGTTACATGTAAACCAAGCCCTGGGTATCCTGCTCTGCCTTTGAGAAAATGAAAGCTCAAATGGACCAATCTGGAATCCTCCCCTCAAATTATGATGGGGAGAGCTAAAGTCCCAATAGTCGGTGTGTTCCTTTAAAGTGCCCTTATTATGAAGAAAAATAATAAATTGGTGTCTCTGGAACTTCTTGACCTGGACCTGATTCAAAGCAGGACTTTAAACACTCTGCTTGACAATGTTTTGTCCTTTGGGCTCGTCCGGGATTTGAACCCCCGGACCTCTCGCACCCTAAGCGAGAATCATACCCCTAGACCAACGAGCCACGTAAAACAGCTTTTTAGCAATTTTTCATCAAGGAAATGCAGCTCCGATCTGTCATTGACTTGCAAGGCAATGGTAAAAAAAAAAAGATAAGCCCAGAAACACCTTGCAACATTACATTTAAAAAAAGCAACAGCCAATCAGAATAGGCCATGCTAAAGTTAAAAATAAAGTCTAAATTATTCATGAATAAAATCCAATCCATAGGTGTAATAAAATATTTGTAAGTTAACATGGAGGAGGAAGAGTTTTCTCCTCTTCGTAGAGGAACTGTACGGTAACTTAGACAGTTAGTCTGCTGATTGACATGTACGTGTTCACTCGGCGGTGAAAACACACTTTCTTACAAGTTTCTTTGAAGTCGACACAAACACACAAAACTCAGCGAAGCGTCTCCGTTTCTGTCTCCAGACTTTCTCCGAAATATCTCCGTTAGTATCTCCACAGTTCCAGCGGGCGTCGGCTCATTTTGGTTAAAAAAAACGGTTATTTATTCATCTGAAATAAAAGAGCGACGATTTGTTAAAACATCCACTTCTTCTTGCTCGAGGTGAAAACGTTTTAAAAAGGTCTGGATAAAAGCATAGGATGGTGGCAGGATTACAGACCCAGGTACTTTAAGATCAGAGGGTAAGGTCTTCAATCTTCTGAGGTATGATCCCATCCAGAACCGTTGCCATAGCTGCAGTCTTAGGATTTCTGGATGGGGCCGTGGTTGCTGTTATGTGTATAGCTGGAAATCTGCTCCCTAAAAACAATAACAGGTCCGGCACTCCTTTCCCTCCTTTCTCCTTTGGCTTCTTCCTCACTCTTCTTTAATAATAACTTTAGAATGGTTGTCTATTCATGAAGCCATTCATTACTTACAATAGACAAGACCATTGAAACTTGATCAAAAAGAAGGTGTAGTTGAGTGGAAATGGCTGCATTCAGTATTCTACTTTATTGCCTTTGTAATACTTGTTTCATCATTTCATTTCCTCTGTCAGAGTAAGTAGCACTTACTGAATTCAACAGTCAAGCTAAAGCTAAAGTTAGAGTAATAAGAATGACTTACCAAAACAATAATTTATCCAGAGACACAATCTAGAAGGAATTATAACACATTTTAGCATTCTACATCTAGTAACACAACGTAAAATAGCTGTTACTGTTAAGACTTTAGATACAATCCTGGGATTCAGTTGTCAGCAAAACTACCCCATAGAGTAGCACTAACTAAAATCAACCCAATGCCAATGGTTGAGTTAGACCAATGTCAAAGTCTTACAGTCAGCAACCTTCTTTGCTCATGAGCTTCTCCATAAAACCAACGTTTCTTCTGGCATCCTCTGTGTTGTGATATAGAAGCAGTGGAAGTCGTTCCTTACACAGATTTGCCATCTTAAATACTGAATGCAGCATTTTCCACTCAACTACACCTTCTTTTTGATCAAGTTTCAATGGTCTTGTCTATTGTAAGTAATGAATGGCTTCATGAATAGACAACCATCATCCCAATGTATGCCATTAACAGTCTATGAGTGGTCAATTACAGTCCAATGACTTTCTTTGGTGCAACTCCTTTTTCCTCCAGATAGAGCTCATTCAGCAATAGAAAGTACCAGTTAGTACTTAATATCTATTCCAAAACTCCCATTCTTTTATTAATTTAGCTAGCGGTGGACAACTGCTGAAATGTACTGCCTCTGCATTTGTACACACACAATAATCATCAGGGTCTCCATTTGAGACGATCTGAATGTGATTACATTGAAATTTTAGATTTCAGACCCTGAACGAGCGATTTTTTATTTCCTGTGGGGGTCCAAGTGGGAACGAGTGCAAAGAAGAGTGACAAAGAAGCCAAAGGAGAAAGGAGGGAAAGGAGTGCCGGACCTGTTATTGTTTTTAGGGAGCAGATTTCCAGCTATACACATAACAGCAGCCACGGCCCCATCCAGAAATCCTAAGACTGCAGCTATGGCAACGGTTCTGGATGGGATCATACCTCAGAAGATTGAAGACCTTACCCTCTGATCTTAAAGTACCTGGGTCTGTAATCCTGCCACCAGCCTATGCTTTAATCTAGACCTTTTTAAAACGTTTTAACCTCGAGCAACAAGAAGTGTATGTTTTAACCAATCGTCACTCTCTCATTTCAGTTGTGCAGGAGCGGGAACCAGTGAGTCCCGTGCGTGGGCTGGCTTTTAATGAGCCCTAAACTGTTTGGTGCAACAGACTCTGGGACTTGTTATGGATGGTGGCTCATCTGATCCTCCCGGTCAGGTCCTTTATTCCCCCCCGGGACATGTCAGCACACTCATCCTGCCCCTGACCTGGATGTGGCGAGCCCGAGTCGGTGAGGCTCTGGGAGTGCAGCGCTGCCGTAGACCTGTGGGCAAGAGCCGGCTCCTTGCAATTCCCGTACTTACCAGCAAGGAAGGTAATCACAGCACAGCTAGTGCTATATGGGGCGAGCCCAAAGAAACAGATACCAGCATGTGACTTTGCAAATCAGCGGCTCACCCTGGCCGCCATCAAAGATTCTATTTGGACCTCCAGAAACTTGCTGGTAAGAAAGCACATGCAGATCCCCCCCGTGGATGTGATCAGGATGGCTGCAATATCTAAGTAGTATGTGTTTCATGATTGTACTTTTGTTTTTGAATGGTAAATGAACAACTGTGCTGGAATTTCTAATCAAAAACATGACCTTTCCCATTTGGACAAACTGTTTTGATCACTTGAGTTATTTCAGTGAAGTCTTTGGTCTTGGACAGTTACCTTGCAATCTAAAACTGTATATCCTATTGTCTCTGGAACAATAGTTGTCAGTTGGAGGAGTAATGGCTCTTTACAGAGAATATGCAAAAGAAGATGTTCACAAGTTCAGCCCAGGTAAATGCTCAGCCCATATTCACACAGACCTAAACCTACTCACTTAATGCTGGTTACAATATTCTAAAATCAACAATGCCAGAGAAAAATGACAAAGCATGATTACAATTTTTAATAAAGTACTGGCATTTTACAATAAAGTTTTGGCTTTTTCCTTGCGAAAGTTTTGTTCATATGACATTAACAAGGATACCGTTAGTTACGGTCCCTGCGTGTCTCACGATGTGGAGGGCAGTTTCATGCAGGTAGTGTGGCCGAGTGGTCTAAGGCGCTGGGTTTAGGCTCCAGTCTCTCTGGAGGCGTGCGTTCAAATCCCACCACTGCCATTTGCAAGTGTTACATAGCTTGGACCTGTGTAATGTGTTGACTTGGAGTTGCATTATACTCTTATGACATAGCTTAGTGAAGTGACTAAAGTCATAAGAGGCAACTTGGTAGACTCCTTGCTGACTCTGCTGTTTATATCTGTACTGGCCAGGCCATGTTTTTAAATGACCACCCAGTCGTAAGTGTTCAATGTGAAATACTCATTCATTGCCAAAATTGTCGGTAACTGTGACGGGTGGCGATACCTGGTTTATAAGATGGTAGGACTTCCTGGGTGAAAGAAAGTGACCCGTATTTTAAATGATAAAAATTGTAACCCTCAAGATAGCTTGTGGCGTGTTTAAACGTGGTTAATTATATCTATTTTAATATGCATATGTCTAGTTCACTAGGATTAATCATTTCTGGCTGTTTATAGCTGCAAAGTTACTACCCGCCTGAGCGACCCCTGTAGTGTATCTGATAATGGTTTGGTCCAATTCCAGGGGTGCGCTTCAATGCTATTTAGAAGGGAGGTTTCAATTGGTTCAGCAGCTTGATAATATAGGACGTAAGTCTGTAGAGAGCCCGTGTGACTAGCAATTGAAAGTTGAATTATTTACAGCTGCATTTTTTTTTGTTATACTGCATTTTGACTTTTATGTCCATTTCTTTAATTTTTGAGAAAGTATTTTATTTTTATTGTGATTTTTGTTTATAATGTATGTAACCTAGTAGCCTTAATTGGGAACACATAAAAATCTTCTTTTGAAACACAACTCTGACTCATCCTGAATGGTTTTCACTTGTTGACTACTGGTTACATCTACCCACAACATTTGGTGGCAGTGGGATCTCCAGTGGTCGAGCAGCACTCAGTGGGACCGGATGGATAATCAGGATGGAGCAGTAGTAACCCCTAGTGATGGCTCTGCTTTGGGGGACAGGCCCAAATCCACGGTGTCATCCAGGCTGCCCTCTCCTGGGAAGGATGACAGGACAGATCGCTTGGTGAGAGCGATGGTGGAGTCTCAGCGGCGTCAGCAGGACCAGATGGAGGCGGAGACGCTTTGTCAAGAACGGAGATGGAAAGGTGTGGAGCATCAGTTCAAGCAACTGCAACAGCTGGTGAGAGACAAGTCGACAGCAGTGCTGGTGATGGGACAGATGTTCGCTGGACAGCAGCAGATGGACTCTCTCAGTTCCCACCCCTCAGCAGCCTCCAATCCACTGCACAACATGCCCTTTTGGATGTGTCGCCTCCTCAGCTGCAGCCAGGACAACACTCAGCTCCGGGCATGCAGAATTCCCTCAACGCCACCACTCTAGGCATGGCTGCTTCTCTACACCTCGAGCGGGATGGAAACCCCGAGGATGTCCCCTATGAAGAGGATGAAGATATTGACAAATATTTAACCAACTTTGAAAAGCTTGTGGCAGCTAGTGAGTGGCCCACTTAGACGTGGGCATTGTAGCATTGGACCTTGTGCCCTTGTTGCGGGGTAAGGCCAGATCTGCCTACGTAGCCATGAGTTCTGCAGACAGTGAAGATTACCTGAAAGTGAAGCAGGCCATTCTTGACAAGTTCAACACCACTGCAGAGATGTAAAGCAAACGTTTCCGGTCCAAGACCATCATAGAGGGAGAGCCGGCAAAAGAACTGCAAGCCTGGTTAAGGGACTTAATGGGGAAGTGGCTAGATCCAGAGTTACTGACCAAAAGGAGGTGTGCGACCTAATCGTGTTGGAACAGTTCCTGGGCATGCTGCGCCCCGGGCTTCAGGTACGGACGAGAGAGCACACCACTGCCTCGTCGGCGCAAACTGCAGACCTTGTGGAGACCTTCATGGCCGCCATGCAATCCGGGAGAGGCTATTGTCTGGGCCTTCAACAGCAGGATGGGAGGAAGACGGACCCAGCAGCCCAGAGAGAGCCAGAGAGGACATTCTCTGGTAAGTCTGTGGGTAGTAGCGGTCTTGAGTTTAAGCCCCCCGATGTCTGTAAAAAAAACTAAGCAGTATGCTCTCTCTTTATCAGACAGCACAACAAGCCCTTTAACCGTACATGTTTTACAGTTTCTATTTTACTGTATTTATGTTCTCCGGGAACCATCACCTTATCGTGGTGGAGAAGTAAATGTCACCTCTCTGTGGGGAACTCCTAAATCCAGCTGACACATCCACTGTGGTAGAGGCAGAACTGGAGGATGATGGGGATTGTTGTCAATTTCGCTGCTAGAAGTCGCTGAGGTAGTCAAACAACTCCACAGTGGCAAAGCCCCAGGGATTGATGAGATCTGTCCAGAAATGCTGAAAGCTCTGGGTGTGGAGGGGCTGTCTTGGTTGACTCTTTAACATTGCGTGGAAGTCTGGGACAGTGCCTAAGGAGTGGCAGACCAGGGTGGTGGTTCCCCTCTTCAAAAAGGGGGACCAGAGGGTCAATTTTGGCCAATTACAGGGATATCACACTTCTCAGCCTCTTTGTATTATGCTCCAGTTTTTATGGGTGTTACAGCTGGTATGAGCAATGTAGTTTCCATTTTTATGGATGAAATAAACTTGCCATGCCATTAAGATTAATCTTCAGCAGGTTGAGACATTTCACTTGAGACACTTGCAGCAACACACACTTTGGTTTTCAGCAGCTCTCCAGCAGACAGCTGTACTCACTCTGGTCTTCATAACGCACAAGTCTTTCTCCATTTACTAAAGACTTCCTTGGAGGGGAACGCTGATGAGTTGAAACTATTTTTGGTGGGCTTTGCTGTTTGGCCGAGCGTTTTTTACTTCTGAAAAACAAATATGCTGCCCTTAACTAGACTCAGATTCTTAACAGCAGCTAAATAATAGAAGCAAGACCCTTGTCCATTTTCATGGGCCATGGACAGTGACTGAGACGACAGGACTAGGGGGAGTCTGTGACCCGGACCGACCATGTAAATGTGAAAACACAGGACCCCCTGGAGGGAATTTCTTCCAATTTTGCAAAAACATTTACATGAACTTGCAGATAAATTGATGAGATTTTGGAGGTCAAAGGTTCAATGTCAAGGTGACTGTGTCCGCATGTCTGTCCATCCGATTCTTGTAAATGCAATATCTCTGAACGCCTAGAGGGAATCACTTTAAATTTGGCATACATAACCACTTGGAGTCACGGATGAACTGATTTTGATTTTGGAGGTCAAAGGTCAAGGTTACTGTTTTATTACGTCTCCAGAACTGTATATGTATTATAACTGGTGAAAATGGGGATGTAAAGCCCCAGTGGCCTAATGGATAAGGCACTGGCCTCCTAAGCCAGGGATTGTGGGTTCGAGTCCCATCTGGGGTGATTTTCAGCAGAATGGTGCAGCGGAAGCGCGGGGCCCATAACCCAGAGGTCGATGGATCAAAACCATCCTCTGCTAACTCCCTTTGATGGTGACACAATGGTAGACACTCTGAAAGGGTGATGCATCAAGAGATTATGACCCTCAACCTGATTTCCATGGTGAGATGAATCGTGATATAACTGCTGGAAAAGTTGTTGACAGCGCCGTGAAAAGTAATGTTCTCGAGGCAAATCCTATTCTGGCAGTTTACTGAAATCAACATCCACTACCCTGTCAGGACCCTGTAGTAATGCTGACTTTCCAGTGATGTGATTGGTTAGTGGTTGGGCTGTATACAGGTTTTGATCATATCCATTGGTTGCATGGACGGGACTTCAATACCCCGGTTCTACCGCCTGATCACTGTCCACAAGGCCCAGGAGCAGCCAGCTACCACCAGGCCCAGGAGAATATGTTGCCTAAGAAAAATGCAATCCTACCTGATGAGGTTGAGGAGATCAAGAAATCTCTGGACTTCTTGTCGGCAGAGATTTCAACTGTTGCTTTGCAGCCACCTCACATTTATCTGAGGCATCCCCTCCTCTCTGACGGACGACACTGAGAGCATTTGGCCTGACCAGCTCCTCCCTTACAGGTGCAGACTTGTCCTGGAGAGACGGGTTGTCTTTAATGACTTTTGCAGCATCAGTAGGATCCTGGTGAAGATACCTCAGAGGTCCCTTACAAAATGTAACTCCAATTCTCCCAGGAAAAAAAGATTTGTTTGCACATTTTACCTGTCATGAAGAAAAGTCACGTAATTAGTATATTATTACATCATAGACATTGGCCTTTTTCATAAGAAATGTTAATAGGTCAATCAATGAAGTAAAAAAACTGCAAGTTTAAATATCATCTTTTGCATATTCTCTTCTCCTTTGTGTCTTGTTAGGGGAAATAACATCTTTAAATATGCAAATGTCACATTCCTCTCAATTATAATGTATATGAATTGATAGATAAATATGATTCTGAATGTTTTCTGCTTATGATCCAAACTTTAAAACTTCATTAATCCCATCGGTGTTAAGTAAAAGCCATTAAATTTGCCCCAAAGCTGTCTGGGGAACTTAAAGAGTGTTTGAATGTATTGGACGAGAAGCTGAAGGTTTAACATCAGAGGGCTGTTCAGAACGGTGAACTGTCTCGTAACATCTCAGACCGGCTGTGGAAGCGCAGAGACGGATGGATTATCACACACACACCCACACACACACACATATACACACACAAGCCCACATACACACATACACACCCCGTCCCTATCCCTACCCCCCTCTGAACTGACTGCCTCCTTCTTTTTTGTGTTTCTTCACCCCCCGCCCCAGTCACCTCAAAAAATCCCTTCATGTAACCACATGTACTGTGTGTTGTCCTGTGCATCATTGTATTATTGTGTTGTGTCTTATTGTGTTTTATTGTATTCTTATTTTTTCTCCTTCATATGCTGTATCGGATGCTGGTAACTTTAATTTCCTTGCGGGAGTCATTCCAGAGGGATTAATAAAGCTAAGACTAAGTCTAAGAAGTTGTCTGTTTTTATCTGTCTTATAGGTCTGGTGACCCAAAGACTAATTTCCACCCTGGTAGCCAATGAAGATCTATTCTATTCTATTCTATTCTATTCTAGAAAGCATCTCCTACAGGGAGAATAAAGTCTGACTTTATTACCACCATGTATGTTTTGTGGAAGACTCAGGTGCACATATTTGGCGGGGGGTTTAGGGGTGCATGGAAATGTAATTTTCATAATTTTGAAACATTATTATAACTGTTTGTGTGTCTAAAATGTTGGAAATGTTAAATCAGATAAAAAGCCTAAATACCAAGATCATCAGTATAAAACTTAAGAAGTGTCTTCTTTCACTTTCAAGCATAATGAATTGATCCATTAAATCCCTGTTATTGATATATAGACAGTCCCATATGGTCTAGCGGTTAGGATTCCTGGTTTTCACCCAGGTGGCCCGGGTTCAACTCCCGGTATGGGAATCAGAGTTTGGCTGGTGAAGGTCTGCAGCAAGATCAGTAACATCTCTGTCAGGTCAGTCATTGGTCCTGTGTTAAATCAATGCTGTAGGTACAGTTGTGTTCAGTATAAAAGTAGTGTGTTTAAAAAGAGAAAAGTACTTGGAATACCTCTCAATACCATAATATAAATTCATTGGGAACATTGCATGTAAAATTCTGAATCAAAACTGATCAAGTTAATTTTCTCCCTTTACAGAAAGTGAAGAAAAAAGAATATTAAGCTTATGTTCAAAAAAATAACAGTATTTGCATTTTTCTTTACAAACTCAAACATTTTCTGAATGAACTGAAAATGTCTCAATGGTTCGCTTTACTTTGAATCACTGCACTCATATTTAGTTGCATAACTACGGTACGGATAAAGCACTTTTGCCGAATACTTATAATACTTAATACTTATACTTATAATAATAAGTATTATACGAGTAATACGAGTCTGTATCTGTGCTCGGATTGAATAAAAATCCTGATTGGGTAGACGACTGCGTCTGCCTTCTGTGATAGGTACAGCCCCCCCACACACACACACACACACACACATGCTCTGCTCACTCACACACAGAACTCTCTCTCTCTCTTTCTCCCTCTCTCTCTCTCTCTCTCAGTCACTCAGGTCCGCGGGTCTTTCCCGTTAACGTTTAGGGTTTCTTCAGCTTCAGCTTTGTTTTTAACTTGGGTTTGTGGTACTTCCTTAGTAACCAGTAGATTTCTGGTAAACGTGGGCTTTCAGACATAGAATTTTTTTCTTAACCGTCCGCTGGCTCTACTTTATTCAATCTATTTGATTTGTAGAACACAATATCAATTGCATGCTTAAAATAACATACCAGTTAAAGCCCCGCCCATTTCAAGACAACCCGACCCACTTCCGGGTTAAATCCTGTCCACTTCCGGGTTAGGCCCCGCCCAGTCCGAGTACAGATACAGATACTTCATGTGGTAAACAGATACAGATAATGCTGTACTCGCTCAACCCTATTACATACTCTATGGAGCCATCAGGCCTTCTCTTGGGTGGGCTATGAACATGGTTGTTGTAATCCAGGCCAGCCAGTAAGATTCAGGCTTCATAAACAGGAGGGCTGAAACTGAAGCGCTTGCTGGCATACATCAAGATGTGATTATGGAAAGACTCCAGCTCAGGCTTTCAGACATAGAATGCGACTTGCGTTGCGTCTCTGACTGTCGCAGATTATTTATTTATTTTTTTTACCGTCCGCTGGCTCTAATTTATTCAACACACACACACGCGCCTGATGTGGAAATAAGAAAAAATACTGAAAAAAGACTGAAAATAAATGCTAAGAAATACGTTGGTGGTGACTGGTGGCTTCCAGTACCTATGAGATAACACAATACTGTTCATGAAGGCACATCTGCAATTTGGTATACTGTGATGTGTCATTGGTTTTCTACCACTCTTAAAGAACGCCTCTCAGCAGGACTCAAATCTGTGCGGGAGACCACAATGGATTTCTAGTCCATCGCCTTAACCACTCGGCCATGACAAACTGAAAATATACCTTTTTGGACAAATGTTCATAAACTTTTCAATTGGTTAGTAGTAGTTACCAAACACGGAAAAATTGCAAATCGTAGTGCGCTGCCTGTGTCTGTGGATCCTTGTGGAGGCAGCTTGATTGATTGATATGCTCCCTTATTTGTACCATAACAGAGATCTAATATTTTATCAAATCAGGTTGGGCAAGTAACCTTTCTGGTTACTTCTTGACAAACAAAGCAAGTAACCACACAATGAAAACTACTGCGATGGCTGGGAATCGAACCCAGGTCAACTGCTTGGAAGGCAGCTATGCTCACCACTATACCACCATCGCTGGACAACACAGCTGGTGTCCTTAAAGGTTGGATTTTTACTTTTTTTCCTTTTCCTTGCATGCATTTCAAAATGTAGGCCAAGTATGTACTTAAAAAAAGAAACAGAGCTGTACTGACAATGAGGTAGGTGATCATATCGTCACTGAAAACATATCTTTGATAGCAGGATCATTCTCAATCCTGTTGTAAAACCTTTGTCCTTCTTGGAGTATATACACACTAATACTTTATATTTTGCTATGGTTAGGCCTCATATCCAAACTACTCTGGGAGATGTAATAGTGTCGATGTAGCCTTGGAAGGTGGAGGCGGTCATCCAAAGTTTCAGTAATATAGTGGTTTTTGCGTTGGAACAAGTTGAACTATTTGAAATATGCCTTTGAGATACAAGAACTTCTTCACTTGGGACAGCAACTGACTCCCAACCCGATGGGAGCAATCCTGCGCTTTCAGACTTGGAGGGGCTGACTTTCCCTCATGAATAGTCCAATGCGTTCGCTGGGACTTCGAGGCCTTGTAGCTTTGGTTAGCAGCTGGTAGAAAAATTTCCCCATTGGGGAATTGAACCGCAGTCTTCCGTATGACAGTTTAAAATCTCAAAGTGTCAAAAATGAACACGTCTAACAGCATTTGCAGTTAAAGATGAATGGTATATTTGCCCATGAACATTCAAAACAACTTTTTATCAGTTTCCGTAGTGTAGTGGTTATCACGTTTGCCTCACACGCGAAAGGTCCTCTGTTCGAAACAGGGCGGAAACACATGTCTTTGTTTGTGTTGACTTTGTACAATCAAACTCTGCTGAGTTGAACTCTCAGAAAATCTCCCTGTTGTGGAATCGTGGCGAGTTTCCACAGTGCAGTAGTCATCCCATTCAGGAATTCAGCAATATCGCTTCCTGCAGGTGTGTCTGGCTCTGGATCTGTGGGTGGAGTTACCTGCTGTGTTGTATTGTCTAGCAGAAAGGCAACAGATGTGTTACTTTTCCACTATGATTTATACCATAGCAGTGCCAGCATTTTGCCCAGGTTTGATTTCCAGCCCCCGCCAGGTTTTGAAGCCATATACAACATTAACATTACATATTTCACCCAGGTTTCTTCTCTTATTCAGTGATCTCAGAAAAACGTAAAAAAAAAAGCAGTAAAACTTCAGGGGATGTAGCTCAGTGGTAGAGTGCATGCTTCGCATGTATGAGGCCCTGGGTTCAATACCTGGCATCTCCATCTGGTTTTATGGTCCAGTCTGTCAAAGAGCTGCAAAAGACTCTGACAGAGGTAATTAAATGATGCAACAAGTATTATAAAGGCAATAAAGTGTGTTTAACAACTCTGTGCACTTTACCCATGTCCTGCTTTACTCAACAATTGAGAAGGATTTGTAGTGGATGTTGATTTGTCAAAATCAACATCGGGTTAGGCGGGGCCTAACCCGGAAGTGGACAGGATTTAACCCGGAAGTGGGTTGGCATGTGTCATAGCCACTGCCAAAACCACCAAAGCATCTGTTTAATGTGCTATACATTGTAATATATAATGAGACAGACAGACATACAGAGTATTGCAGTGTCTGGGAAACGGTTGCCATGGCTACATATGATCAGTGGCCATGTTTGTAAACACAGCTAGGAAGCCTTTGATCTCTGTGATGTCATCTCTTTGATCTGTTAACGATGCAGCTGCTGTAACTGTCAACTGTGGGAAACCGCAGCTCCTCAGACACTGAACCAGCTCTCAAACAAATGGTCAGACGGGCAAAATGAAAAGTTATTTCAGTCAAATAACCTCCTCGTGGGCACCAGAAGGCCTTTGTGAACGTATTGATATAAAGTTCATGTTGCTAAACTTAAAAATGTGGGCGTATCAGCGATTTAAAAAAGAGCTTTGCTCTGCGTTGTTCTCAGAAATGTGGACGGTGTTTAACATGGCAGTGAATGGAGGAAGATTGGGAACTATAACTATAACTAAAAGTATAATTCATATCGCATGAATGAGCATATTGGCTGAAACTAGTTTTTGATGTATAAATGTCCATGACAAGTTAGAATTGTTGGCGTGGGAGCAAGTTGTGAATGTTTTAAAGTTTGTTTAAAAAGCTTAATAATGGTCAAAATCCTTAGAATAGAATAATATAAATGCATTGCACTTTAAATTCCAAATCAAAACTGATCAAGTTTATTTTCTCCCTTAACAGAAAGTGAAGAAAAAAGAATATTAGGCTGTTCAGTAATAACAGTATTTGCATTTTTCTTTACAAACTCAAACATTTTCTGCATTTTGTTTGAGTGTGTGTGTTTTTAAAAAGTTTTTCTTCCATCTCGTTCTTGTTGCTGCTTCCACAAGGTCGATGCGCCTTCCGCCGGTACATGCCCAGCAAGCCCCCCACAGTAAATACATGTAGATATATTTAGGTTTACTAGATATTTGCTGTCACTCAAATCCATGACAAAGCATCTGTGACTGAATCCAGTTTAAAATCTCTATGTGTCAAAAATGAACATGTCTAACAGCATTTTAAACATTTGCAGTTAAATATGAATGGTGCATTTCCCCACGAACATGCAAGAACCTCTTTTCATCTGTTTCTGTAGTGTAGTGGTTATCACGTTCGCCACACGCGAAAGGTCCCTGTTCAAAACAGGGCGGAAACACATTACTTTGTTCATGTTGACTTTGACCAAGTACAGATACAGATAATGCTGTACTCGCTCATCCCTAGTTGTTACTCATCAATTAGGGAAACCTAGAAAATAGCAGCATATTTCTGATTCCGATTTCCGACTATGCTATCACAACAATGCAGTGATTTTAATATCAAATGGCAAATTTTGGACTACAACAAACATTTGACTGGCCTTCTATACACTTGCCAACAAAGAGCACCACTGTTTGCATCCAATGGTGTGAGAACGTAGCTATTCCAAATGCTGAATGTAGGGCTAGTGGAGCAATGGATAACGCGTCTGACTACGGATCAGAAGATTCTAGGTTTGACTCCTGGCTAGCTTGAGCTGCTATTTAGCTACTAAATCCATTGTTCATCATGTCCAACTTTACCCCTTTACAAACCGGCTATCAAAGTAAATTTACATGTAAAAAGAGCCAAATGATGAGGAAATATTGTTTCAACATGTGTGTAAATTCATCTAAGCCTCTCAGTGTCAGACAACTACAGCAATCATCAAGCTTTTGCTTTTTTTTTTGCTAACATATTACATACAGTTCTAAAATGTGACATTGTAGTTCTAGAATGTTAAGTTGCAGTTCTAGAACAATAGGTTAAAGTTTTAGAATTTTAGAAGTTGCAGTCCTAAAATGTTACTTACAGTTCTAAAATGTTTGGACTTTGGATTGATCTGAGGAACATTACGTAAGCACTGAACATGATCGTATAATGCTGGAACATTTTAGTCTGGGAAATTACAGGGATTGTTACACTGGGATGGAACTGCCAATCTTGTGACTGACAGCCAATCCCATCCAATGAACCACAGCCACTCTCTAAAATACACCACCCAACGAGGGGGTCGAACCCACGACCCTGAGATTAAGAGTCTCATGCTCTACCGACTGAGCTAGCCGGGCACTTCTTGAATGTTTAGTCGTGGTCTTAAATTTTTCTTACAGACCTAAAATGTTACTTTATGTTCTAGAATGTTATGTTGTAGTTCTAGAATGATAGGTTTAAGTTCCAGAATGTTAAGCTGCAGTACTGGATTGTTAAGTTGCAGTTCTGGAACAGTAGGTTGAAGTTTTAGAATTTTAAGACTTGCGGTCATAATATGTTACTTACAGTTCTATAATGTTATGTTGTAGTTCTAACATGTTAGGTTTAGGCTCTAGAATGTTAAGCTGCAGTTCTAGAACAATAGGTTGTAGTTTTAAAATTTAAAGAGTTACTCACAAAACACTGTACTTGCAATTGCGTATCTTGCGCACATTCATGTCCTCTTAAATACAAAGAACTGCTAAGTTCTTAATTCCCAATATCATGTCTTAGTCTTTAGTTCCAGATGAAAACACTTGTCAGAAGTGGGATTTGAACCCACACCTCCAGTGGAGACTGCAACCTGAACGCAGCGCCTTGGACCGCTCGGCATCCTGACTGCTCCAACAAATGTTCAATATATATATATATATATATATATATATATAAAAAAAAAAAAAATCCCTTCTCACCCCCCTTGTGGGGTGGTATGTGTCATCCTCAAGCTCGGGTCCTCTACCAGAGGCCTGGGAGTTTGAGGGTTCTGCGCAGTATCTTAGCTGTTCCTAGGACTGCATTCTTCTGGACAGAGACCTCTGATGTTTTACCTGGAATCTGCTGTAGCCACTCTCCCAGCTTGGGGGTCACAGCCCCCAGTGCTCCGATTACCACCGGCACCACTGTTGCTCTTACTTTCCACATCTTTTCTAGCTCCTCTTTCAGCCCTTGGTATTTCTCAAGCTTCTCGTGTTCCTTCTTCTTGATGTTGCTGTCGCTTGGTATCGCCACATCTATCACTACTGCCTTCTTCTGCTGTTTGTCGATCAACACGATGTCTGGTTGGTTAGCCATCACCAGTTTGTCAGTCTGGATCTTGAAGTCCCACAGGATCTTAGCTCGATTGTTCTCGACTACCTTAGGAGGTGTCTTCCATTTTGACCTTGGGACTTCCAGCCCATACTCGTGGCAGATGTTCCTGTACACTATGACAGCTACCTGGTTATGGCGTTCCATGTACGCTCTTCCTGCCTGCATCTTACACCCTGCTGTTATGTGCTGTACTGTCTCAGGGGCATCCTTGCACAGCCTGCACCTGGGGTCCTGCCTGGTGTGGTAGATCCCAGCCTCTATTGATCTTGTACTGAGTGCCTGTTCTTGTGCTGCCATGATTAGTGCCTCTGTGCTGTCCTTCAGTCCAGCCTTTTCCAGCCACTGGTAGGATTTCTTGATATCAGCCACTTCTTCTATTTGTCTGTGGTACACGCCATGCAGCGGCTTGTCCCTCCATGATGGTTCTTCATCTTCCTTGTCCTCACCTTCGGGTTTCTGCTGCCTGAGGTATTCACTAAGCCCTTCATCTTTGGTGGCCATCTTTCCGATGTACTCCTGGATCTTTGTTGTTTCATCCTGGACAGTGGTCTTGACACTCACTATATATATAAATTATATATATATATATATATATATATATATATATATATATATATATATATATATATATATATATATATATATATATATATAGACATTGTACCCCAATGTGCAATACAGGCTAAATCCTATGGTGGGAATCATGATCCTCCAATGTTTCTGTCCACAATGTCCACCTGAATCCAGAAATGTCCCTGCCAGATGGGAAATAGACTGACAATCGGGTCTGTTTGCAATACATATGTGTATACACACGCACGCACGCACGCACACGCGCACGCACGCACGCACAAAAGTATGAATAAAAATGAATTATGGCTTAACTTTTTTGCATATTTACAAAATAAATAAGACATTAAAAAGTCATATTCATTCAACAATAACAGATCGTGGTTAGGAAAATACTAGGATTGCCACTTTTTGTTAAAAATGGACCTGTGATTAGGGATATATGATACCACAGTCAGCTGATCCCATTTAAGGTCACATAAACTAAATATGTCATTCACTTTCAAGAGAAAGCCTGTTTCCAGACAGATTATGAATTGATCCATGAAATCCCTGTTATTAATATATAGACAGTCCCATATGGTCTAGCGGTTAGGATTCCTGGTTTTCACCCAGGTGGCCCGGGTTCAACTCCCGGTATGGGAATTAGAGTTTAGCTGGTGAATGTCTGCAGCAAGATCAGTAACATCTCTGTCAGGTCAGTCATTGGTCCTGTGTTAGATCAATGCTGTAGGTACAGTAGTGTTAGGAATAAAAATGTGTTTAAAAAAGAGAGAAATGCTCAAAATCCTTCAAACACCTCTTAATTCCATAATATTATGGGAATGGGCACGTTAAATTCTAAATCATAACAAGACCAAAACTGATCAATTTTGTTTTCCTCCCTTTACAGAAAGTGAAGAAAAAAGAACATTAGGATGTTCAAAAAAACAACAGTATTTGCAATTTTCTTTCGAAACTCAAACATTTTCTCAATGAACTGAAAATGTCTCAAGGGTTCGCTTTACTTTGAATCACTGCACTAATATTTAGTTGCATAACTATTAGAGATGATCCGGATACTCGGCTGAAACGAGTATCCGGTACGGATAAAGCCCTTTTGCTGAATACTTATAATACTTAATACTTATACTTATAATAATAAGTATTATATGAGTAATACGAGTCTATATCTGTGCTCGGATTGAATAAAAATCCTGATTGGGTAGACGACTGCGTTCTGTGATAGGCACAGCGCCCCCCCCCACACACACACACATACACACTCTGTTCAGTCACACACAGAACACTGAGAACAGCTCTCTCTCTCTCTCTCTCTCCCTCAGTCACTCCGGTCCGCGGGTCTTTCCCGTTAACGTTTAGGGTTTCTTCAGCTTCAGCTTTGTTTTTAACTTGGGTTTGTGGTACTTCCTTAGTAACCAGTAGATTTCTGGTAAACGTGGGCTTTCAGACATAGAATGCGACTCGCGTTGCGTCTCTGCCTGTCGCAGATTTTCTCTTTTTTTTTTACCGTCCGCTGGCTCTAATTTATTCAATCTATTTGATCCGTATACACAGTCCCCCCCCCCCTCTCTCTCTTTCTCTCTCTCTGTCGCTCTCTTACTCACACACACACACGCCTGGTGTGGAAATTAAAAAACAACAACATTGTAACATTATGATATTGTTACTGAACAAACCTTCTTGAAAAAGTAAGGCAGCTATTTTACTTTTTATTAAATTAAGGCATTAAGATCAATTTCAAAAGATGATTTTTTTTAATTCCTCTTTTTAGTCAACTTCAACATGGGTTCCTAAACACATGCATACCACTGTATGCATGTGTACCTGCATGCATTTCAAAATGTAGGCCAAGTATGTACTTACAAAAAGAAACAGAGTCGTATTGACACAAATAAAGAATTTTCCAGCAGAAAGCACCATTTTAAGGACACGCAGCAGACCTACAATGAAATTGTAATTGCACTGCTTTGAAAATAGTAAGAACCTTCTTCATCACAAACCTGATGGTCCAGTGCTTGATCCACATGGATCCACTTGCTGTCCCTCTACCTTTTTCATCCTCCCTCTTCTTCATCTTCCTCATCCTCTGGAATATCCCTCTCTGCGTTAGAGCCCTCACTTTTGTCACATGCCCTCTCTCCAAACTCCCAAAACTTCTCTGGCTCTCCGACACCGAGGGAGTATCCTCAGGCTGTGCGGCTGATTGAGGCATGGAGTCCTCCTGCTCCGCTCTGGGTGGCAGTATGTCCCTGCTGCTCTGAGTTGACGTTGCAGTAGGTGCTGGCACCTTTTGGAGGCAGCTGGCGTGCCAGCGGGTGCCGTCATCTAGGGGGTATGTGGCTGGTCCCAGTCGGCGGGCCACTTGCTGTGGAGTGGACCAAAATGATGCCATCTTGTTCCCCCTGTGGGGTCGGCAAGCTCTCACCCAGTCGGCCACAGTGATATCTGGTATCTTGACCTTCCTTTTCTTTT
>JABXJD010000985.1:65000-127285 GCA_013375575.1 Percina caprodes
ATAGCCTTAATTGGGAACACATAAAAATCTTCTTTTGAAACACAACTCTGACTCACCCTGAATGGTTTTCACTTGTTGACTACTGGTTACATCTACCCACAACATTTGGTGGCAGTAGTGGGATCTCCAGTGGTCGAGCAGCACTCAGTGGGACCGGATGGATAATCAGGATGGAGCAGTAGTAACCCCTAGTGATGGCTCTGCTTTGGGGGACAGGCCCAAATCCACGGTGTCATCCAGGCTGCCCTCTCCTGGAAAGGATGACAGAACAGATCGCTTGGAGAAAGTGGTGAGAGAGATGGTGGAGTCTCAGCGGCGTCAGCAGGACCAGATGGAGGCGGAGACGCTTTGTCAAGAACGGAGATGGAAAGGTGTGGAGCATCAGTTCAAGCAACTGCAACAGCTGGTGAGAGACAAGTCGACAGCAGTGCTGGTGATGGGACAGATGTTCGCTGGACAGCAGCAGATGGACTCGCTCAGTTCCCACCCCTCAGCAGCCTCCAATCCACTGCACAACATGCCCTTTTTGGATGTGTCTCCTCCTTAGCTGCAGCCAGGACAACACTCAGCTCCGGGCATGCAGAATTCCCTCAACGCCACCACTCTAGGCATGGCTGCTTCTCTACACCTCCAGCGGGGATGGAAACCCCGAGGATGTCCCCTATGAAGAGGATGAAGATATTGACAAATATTTAACCAACTTTGAAAAGCTTGTGGCAGCTAGTGAGTGGCCCCCTTAGACGTGGGCATTGTAGCATTGGACCTTGTGCCCTTGTTGCGGGGTAAGGCCAGATCTGCCTACGTAGCCATGAGTTCTGCAGACAGTGAAGATTACCTGAAAGTGAAGCAGGCCATTCTTGACAAGTTCAACATCACTGCAGAGATGTAAAGCAAACGTTTCGGTCCAAGACCATCATAGAGGGAGAGCCGGCAAAAGAACTGCAAGCCTGGTTAAGGGACTTAATGGGGAAGTGGCTAGATCCAGAGTTACTGACCAAAAAGGAGGTGTGCGACCTAATCGTGTTGGAACAGTTCCTGGGCATGCTGCGCCCCGAGCTTCAGGTACGGACGAGAGAGCACACCCCTGCCTCGTCGGCGCAAGCTGCAGACCTTGTGGAGACCTTCATGGCCGCCATGCAATCCGGGAGAGGCTATTGTCTGGGCCTTCAACAGCAGGATGGGAGGAAGACGGACCCAGCAGCCCAGAGAGAGCCAGAGAGGACATTCTCTGGTAAGTCTGTGGGTAGTAGCGGTCTTGAGTTTAAGCCCCCCGATGTCCCAAGAAAACCCTGTGTTAGTTCCATTCCAGCGGTAGCCCCCAGGGTAATAGTATGTCATGGTTGTGGCCAGCCAGGTCACATTAGGCCCAATTGCCCAGTGACGAGAATGTCCGTCCTCCCCACATTTAGAGGGCACTGAAGTCTTTTGTGAGGACTTCCTGAAGCTTCAATGGGCTCTTGCTTTTCTTCTGTAAAGGCAAGGCAAGGAAAGGAAAGGCAGCTTTGTTTGTTTAGCACATTTCAGCAACAGGGCAATTCAAAGTGTTTTACACAAAATCTGTTAGAAAAAATAAATAAATATAAATGCAGATAAAAAGTTG
The DNA here is from genome assembly GCA_013375575.1 of Percina caprodes. Classification (NCBI taxonomy): domain Eukaryota; kingdom Metazoa; phylum Chordata; class Actinopteri; order Perciformes; family Percidae; genus Percina; species Percina caprodes. The sequence goes on from JABXJD010000985.1 coordinate 66,601, forward strand.
TTGTGGCCGAGTGGTTAAGGCGATGGACTAGAAATCCACTGGGGTCTCCCCGCGTAGTTTTAAATCCGGCCGACAACGAGGCTTTCTTTAAGAGTGGTAGAAAACCAATGACACATCACAGTATACCAATTTGCAGATGTTCCTTCACAAAAAATATTGTGTTTATATATATATAATATTGGTACTGGAAGCCACCAGTCTCCACCAATGTATCTCTTAGCATTTATTTTCAGTCTGTGTTACCAGATTTGCAGTGAGCATTGTATTGTGCAGCAGAAAGGCAACAGGTGTGTTACTTTTCCACTATGATTTATACCATTAGCAGTGCAAGCATTTTGCCCAGGTTTGATTTCCAGCCACCGCAGTTGCATTTACAGGTTTTGAAGCCATATACAACATTAACATTACATGTTTTACCCAGGTTTCTTCTTTTATCAAGTGATATTTCAATTTCCTTGTGGGAGTAATCACAAAAGGATTAATAAAGATAAGTCTAAGTCTATCTCAGAAAAAAGTTAAAAAAATCCAAACATCTTCAGAGGATGTAGTTCAGTGGTAGAGCTCATGCTTTACATGCATGAGGACCTGGCATCGCCAGCAGGTATTATGGTAGAGTCTTTAAAAGAGCTGCAAAAGATATTACCTCCTGTGGTAATCTGACTGGTAGGGTTATGGAGCGTAGTGGTAGACTAAGACCTCCTGTGGTAATCTGACTGGTAGGGTTATGGAGCGTAGTGGTAGACTAAGACCTCCTGTGGTAATCTGACTGGTAGGGTTATGGAGCGTAGTGGTAGACTAAGACCTCCTGTAAAAAAAACTAAGCAGTATGCTCTCTCTTTTATCAGACAGCACAACAAGCCCTTTAACCGTACATGTTTTACAGTTTCTATTTTACTGTATTTATGTTCTCTGGGAACCATCACCTTATCGTGGTTGAGAAGTGAATGTCACCTCTCTGTGGGGGAACTCCTAAATCCAGCTGACATGTCCACTGTGGTGGAGGATGATGGGGGATTGTTGTCAATTTCGCTGCTAGAAGTCGCTGAGGTAGTCAAAGAACTCCATAGTGGCAAACCCCCAGGGATTGATGAGATCTGTCCAGAATTGCTGAAAGCTCTGGGTGTGGAGGGGCTGTCTTGGTTGACTCTTTAACATTGCGTGGAAGTCTGGGACAGTGCCTAAGGAGTGGCAGACCGGGATGGTGGTTCCCTTCTTCAAAAAGGGGGACCAGAGGGTCAATTTTGGCCAATTACAGGGATATCACACTTCTCAGCCTCTTTGTATTATGCTCCAGTTTTTATGGGTGTTACAGCAGGTATGAGCAATGTAGTTTCCATTCTTATGGATGAAATAAACTTGCCATGCCATTAAGATTAATCTTCAGCAGGTTGAAACATTTCACTTGAGACACTTGCAGCAACACACACTTTGTTAAATATCAACAGACTACACACTTCTACAAAGCATAGGAATTAGCAGAGGATGGTTTCGATCCATCGACCTCTGGGTTATGGGCCCAGCACGCTTCCGCTGCGCCACTCTGCTCTGATATGCCTCTTATCATTTTAGTTTGGACACCCAGTGAGGCTTACCGCGATGGTTTGGACTGGGTCGACTAGGGTTTTCGGCTGCTCTCCAGCAGACAGCTGTACTCACTCTGGTCTTCATAATGCACAAGTCTTTCTCCTTTTACTGAAGACTTCCTTGGAGGGGAACGCCGATGAGTTGAAACTATTTTTGGTGGGCTTTGCTGTTTGGCCGAGCGTTTTTTACTTCTGAAAAACAAATATGCTGCCCTTAACTAGACTCAGATTCTTAACAGCAGCTAAATAACAGAAGCAAGACCCTTGCCCATGTTCATTGGCCGTGGACAGCGACTGAGACGACAGGACTCCCCCTGACTGTGACCCGGACCGACCATAAAATACTTGGGGTAAAATTTGATCGGGAGGGGTGTGGGAAATGTAAATGTGAAAACACCACCAACACCATTTAAGCAAGATGTAGATTAGATAATACTTTATTCATCCCACAGTGGGGACGTACCCTTGTTACAGCAGCAGCGGTTTCCTACAGTAAAAGCAACAAAACTAACAAGTAAACACACAAACAAACAGGCAAACAACAGCCAATGAGCAGAAGGTATAGACTGAATGGAAAGTGGCCTCAAATAAAAGGTATTGTAAAGTGCGGTTGCCATAGTACAACAAACAATATTGCAGTGTGACTAAGTGATGTTAAAATTAAATTGAATATGTAATAAATAATATAGCAAAAGTAGGTAACCATAATATAAATTATATTTACCCCCACGAAGGTCCAAATCCTGCCAACAACGAAAGGCATCCCATAACGGTGGTAGTAAGGCAAAGACACATCACATTATACCAAATCGCAGAGGATAACCCATATCAATTGCATGTTTAAAATAACATACCGGTTATGCCCCGCCCATTTCAACACAACCCGACCCACTTCCTTTTCAAATTTTGGACTACAACAGACATTTGACTGGCCTTCTATACACTTGCCAACAAAGTGCACCACTGTTTGCATCCAATGGTGTGAGAACGTAGCTATTCCAAATGCTGAATGTAGGGCTAGTGGAGCAATGGATAACGCGTCTGACTACGGATCATAAGATTCTAGGTTCAACTCCTGGCTAGCTCGAACAGCTATTTAGCTACTAAATCCATTGTTCGTCATTTCCAACTTTACCCCTTTACAAACTGGCTATCAAAGTAAATTTACATGTATAAAGAGCCAAATGATGAGGAAATATTGTTTCAACATGTGTGTAAATTCATCTAAGCCTCTCAGTGTCAGACAACTACAGCAATCATCAAGCTTTTGCTGTTGTTTTTCTGTTAATGCTTGCTAATCATCTTTCCTTGAAAAAACAAGTTTGTCCAGTCAAACAGGCCATGAAGAAATGGAATAATTTAAAAGAGAAATATAAGGTAACCTACCATTGTTTCAGTGGTGAAGTTGTAGGGCATGCTTTTAATTTAACATAGGATTAAGAAGTCATACCGGTATGCAACTATTTGAACTTGTGGAGAAAACTAATAATGCAAATTCAATAATGTTAATTTGTTTACGTTTAGGAACTTAGGGATCCTTCTACAGGAAAAGGGGTGGAGGCTGGTGGGGTGACCGCTGCGACCTGGCAGTAATACAGTCAGATGGATGCAGCACTCCAGGGGCAGCACTCAATAAGTCCGCCTCTGGTAGTTGCTGCAAATCTGACAACCACTACAGGTGGGGTTGTCACCTCCCCGTCACCTCAGAATGAGCAGGCCAACCCGCCACCACAGAAGAGGGCCAGGGTCAGTGAGGCACTCCTGGACTTTATGAAGGAGCAGGCAGAGAGGGAAGAGGCGAGAGAGCAGCAGGCAGTGGCGAGGGAAGAGGAGAGGGAGAGAGCAGCATCTGACAGGGCTGAGAGATACCTGTCTCTCTTTGAGAGACTAGTTAATAAATTATAAAATGTTAACATGAAATATATTATTTTAGTTCATACCTGTCTTTGGTAGTTTTGAAATTTGCTTTATTTACATTAAATAAATACATAATACTGACAAACTGAGATTCTGTCTTTATGGTACAGACATTAACAGTTGTACATTGTGTTAACATGCTGTGGCATGTCATTTAACGGAAGGGGACACTTTACAGTTTCCAATGAGCTGCTTCTTTCTAAGAAGTAAAAGTAGTTGCTTTTAATAAGGGTTTCTTTCCATTGCCGTTCTATGAAGTCTGTATTGAAATTTGCCCTTATTACAAAACGATTTAACTTATAAAATGAAGAATGTAACTGATTGCAACGAAACTAAACTTTAATTTCACATGACATAATCATTTATTGCTCATAGTCATGGTCCCTTAGGAATGCAGGCAGCTCTCCAGGGGCAGACACCTGTGCAGCAAGTCTTGCACGAAGATGAATGCCGGAGAGTTCCTGATCACCTTGATCAGGAACGTTACCCTGATGTTCTTCATCCTCCTCCTCATCCTCCTCCTCATCCTCCTCCTCCTCGTCCTCCTCCAGAACATCGCCTGTCAACAGACAAAGGTTGTGGAGGATGCAGCATGCTGAGATGACCTTTGGGGCAAAAGCCCTCAGGAAAATTGCTCGCCAAGGTTTTAAGCATGCCAAAGCAGCGCTCAATGATGCTCCTGGCCTTGGCATGGTGCTTGTTAAAGCGTGCTTGAACTTGGCCTTATGAATAAAAAAGAGGTTACATTAAATGTATGTAGTGTTTAAATTGCAAATAAACATTTGTAATATTTAATTGTGTATTCTCACCTGCTACAGGCTGCCGGTATGGCGTCATGGGTGACCGGATGCTGCAGGCATGGGTACCCCCATCTCCAAGGAGAAAGAAGCCAGGTGGTGGATACAAAGACTCCTTGTACATTGGTGACCTCCGGAGGACAAGGGCGTCATGGACTGACCCTGTGTTGCCAACGTATGTGTCCAGGAATTTCCCTCTGCTGTCACACACCCCCTGAAGGATAACTGAAGGGAAGAGCTTGCGATTAATGTAGCACCTCTTTTGTGGTTCTGCAGGTGGAAGAATTCGGATGTGGCATCCATCTATTGCACCAGCCACATAGCGGAAGGCCTCATGACCAGCCATGTGAGCAAAGCCAGCTCCCACCTCTTCCATCTCATCTGGCTTGGGGTAATGAATTATATTGTGCAGGATGGCCATCATCTCTTCCACTACACTGTGAACAATTCGTCCAACAGTGGCTCTCGGAATGCCAAAGATGTCGGCTGTGACTCTGTACGAGGTGCCACATGCGAGCCAGTACAGACAAACGGCTACCTCGATCTCATGGCTCCATCCGTGTGGCTTTTGCCGTGGCAACATCCGGACCAGCCTGTTGATGGTGTCCCTGGAAAGCCTAAAGGCTGGCCTTAGGTCAGCCTCAGAGAAAAACGTTTGCAGGACAGGCACGCTGTCATTCACTTGTGCATATCTTTGAGAAGGACTTTGATCCTGTTAAAAAAATGAATATATATTTAATATCAACTGTTATTGTTATAGTATTGATTATCTTGCAATGTATACTGTTTTTTCATAAATGGTTAACGTACATGTCATGTATTTCATTATGTAAAGTTAAATGTAATATTTACTATAATGTTTTTTTATCAGGCTCTCAAAAGTTTACTACATTATTAAATTACAAAAATGTCTGTGCATTCCATTAATTCTATTCTAGAAATGTATCTTTCATTGAAAACAGTTTTATTCAGTTTCAACTGTTTATACAATGTACTATGCTAATCAACTGTTCCTCCGAGGACTTATTGCCATCCTTAGAATTTGAGATTTTTTTTAAACATGTCTTTGCTTATGTTTTCCTATAGTCCATTTCAGAATATGATCTATACAGAAACATTAAGGTTGCCTAATTCATGGTACAAAGATGATCAAACTTGTTTAATCTGCAAAATAAACCTGAACCTCTTAATATAACTTTAGGTAAATGTGTATAGAGCTAGTTATGCAATGCACTACAATAAATAAACTACACTTTATTAAATCTATGCTATTACATTACCTACTCACCACTGAATGGATTAGGAAGCTATAGTAATCAACTCACTCTATTCATTCCACGATATGTTTTTCTGACTGTATGGGAGAAAGCTATTATATATATATATATATATATATATATATATATATATATATATATATATATATATATATATATATATAAAAAACAATGTATATGATACTTACATAGCCAGAGATAAAAGCTGAAATAGCCAGACGCGTTCCATCCTCCTCCCCTCATCCTGGCTCTCCTCCCACGCAGGCTCCTCCTCAGCTCAGCGGCCTCCTCTTCTGCTTGTCGATAAAGTATACCGACGGCAGTGGCTAACTTTACCCGGTCCATCTATAATTTTTATACCAATTTTGACGTTTCGTTTCTGCTTTCACTTAAAAGTGAATCACAAACAAAGTTACAAGGTTTTTTTTCCCGCCGTTGTGTCGTTATTTATACAGTTATTGGCCCGTGAAACTTAATAGCACTTTAAATGAAAACATAACAAAACAACAAAGGCGGTGTGAAAGGTGACCGACTATGCTTTATTATGAATAGACACATCAAAGGTAACTAAAAAGCGGCAAGCGCTCTCTGTGCTGGGGGTGTTGGGCAATAACAGGAAGAACGCTTCGTCTCAAAACTGTCAACAGCGTTTTGTGTGCTTCTGAACTCGCGAGTTCATTCTTCCAGGTACAACCAGCAAGAACGGTCTCCCAAGAACACAAGTCCGTTCTTTGCTTACTTGGTATTGAGAAACGCCCTGTGTTTGACCCCCTTTCGCCTTCAGAACTACCTTAATTCTACGTGCCATTGATTCAACAAGGTGCTGAAAGCATTCTTTAGAAATGTTGGCGATTCATTATTGCATTGATACTGTATTATTGTAATCATTTGTAATTAATTCCTGTTCATGCACTTGTATATTGTTGTTGGTTTTGATACGGGACACTGATGAAATATGATGGGGGGGTGATGCCTTCACATCTACTGCAATGTATTGCCATTGTCAATAACATTGCCACCCTGGTGACTTTCTTGTCCATTGTTCATGTCCCCATGAACACCCATATATTTGGGCTGACAGTGTAAAAACCTTCCCTTGTTAACTATGACCTGGATGACTGAGAACCTACTATATCATGACATAGTTGATTCACTATATTATAATTTTTGAGACAGGTCCTACTGAACATCTGTTGGAGCAGTCAGGATGGCCGAGCGGTCCAAGGCGCTGCGTTCAGGTCACAGTCTCCACTGGAGGCGTGGGTTCAAATCCCACTTCTGACAAGTGTTTTCATCTGGAACTAATGACTGAGATATGATATTGGGAATTAAGAACTTAGCAGTTCTTTGTATTTAAGAGGACATGAATGTGCGCAAGATACGCAATTGCAAGTACAGCGTTTTGTGAGATTTCGAAGTTTCCATGGTGTAATGGTTAGCACTCTGGACTCTGAATCCAGCAATCTGAGTTCATATCTCGGTGGAACCTGGTTTTAAACCACAGCACAGGTGAAAAAAATCAACTTTCCACATCTAGTTTAAAGTAGGCTTACAGGTCTAATGTCCTTGGCCATTTAGACTAAAAACTGAATAAGGAACATAGCAGTTATTTGTATTTAAGAGGACATGAATGTGTGCAAGATACTCAATTGCAAGTACAGCGTTTTGTGAGCATCTTTATTGTCAACACATATAAAGTTGTCCTTGGCCATTTAGACTGAAAACAACAAAAATTTATAATCATTGGTGTGTTATATTTTTTACTTTAACAGGGTTCTGTTAACACTAGTCAATGCTATCAGTTTGTGTTTTGATAAATTAACATTAGCTAACGTTAGAGCAACTAGCTTAGATGTGTAGTTAGTTAACTTGATTGTAACAGATGTTAAGCTAACGTTATAGCTAGCTCTCAAGTTAAATGCATGGTGAATTCAGTGTTAGTCTTGTTAGACTTATGTGTTAGTTTGTAGGCATTTAATAAACAGGTTGACTAATGTTAACTGACAGTTTAATCGTAGCTTCACCTTCCTGCTGCCTGGGCTTGTAGACTAGCGTTAGCTAGCCCACTTTACTCCTAACTTACTGTAAGCATGTTTTCTAATCTTGTCAATGTGTTAACATAAAGACAAAATGTGAAATCATGTTGGTAAAGGTGCTGAATGTGCCCTAACAGCAATCATTTAGCTATGATTCTACATAACGGAGCCCTAGGTAGGTGCGTGCCTGAGTTACCGTTAGCCTACCGTTAGCCTAATCCAAACACAACACGGAGTGGCAGACGCAGCGTGCAGCTTCAGGCTAAGAGCAGATTTAAAAAGCGATAAAAGCAAAAATAATCATCAGATTGTGCTTCATGAGGAAAACAATAAATAAAAGTTGTGGGTTTGTGAAAGCAAACCTTGATATTGTGGGTTTTTAATATTAACGTTTAAGTTATACTCCGGTCCTTCCCTTTACCGTTTTCATATACGGGCATATAACATATACCTACAGTCTCAGTCTTTGGATGGTAGAGGTAGCGTATCTCTACCGTGACGGCCGACATGAGACGCAGTTACCGACAATATTGGCCATGAATATTTCACATTGAACATTTATGATTGGGTGGTCATTTAAAAACAGGGCCTTGCCAGTACAGATATAAACAGCAGAGTCAGCAAGGAGTCTACCAAAATGTCTCTTATGACATCTGATAGAACTCCAAGTCATCACATTAGTTGCCTTCCAGCTATGTAACCACTCGGCCACACTACCTGCACGTAACATCTCTCCACTTAGTGACAGACACAACTTTAGCATGGCAAAACCCAATACTTTATTAAAAAAATGTTATCAATCTTTGTTATTTTTCTCTGGCATTGTTGATTTCAGAATATTGTCTGACTAATACTGACTTTCATCAGTTTCCGTAGTGTAATAATAATAATAATAATAATAATAATAATAATCTTTATTTGTAGAGCACTTTTCAAAAACAAGTTACAAAGTGCTTTAACAAGCGTAAAGAGACAATTAATACAAAAAGATAAAAGCATGAAAAACATTTAAAGACTAAAATACAGATAAATATAAAAATTCCTAAAATGCAATAAAATAAAAGTGATAAAATAAAGTCAAATAAGATCGGGAAAGGCTCTCCTGTAAAAGTATGTTTTAAGAAGGAACTTAAAAGAGTTCACTGACTCAGCTGACCTGATTTCCTCGGGCAGGCTGTTCCAGAGCCTTGGGGCCCTGACCCCTTTAGTTTTCAGTCGAGACTCTGGAACAGATAGCAGACCTCTGCCCGAGGATCTCAAGGTGCGTGCTGGTGTATATGGGACTAAAAGGTCAGAAATATAACATGGCGAGAGGCCATGAAGAGCTTTAAAAGTGATCAATAGAATTTTAAAGTCAATTCTAAAACATACTGGGAGCCAGTGTAATGAAGCTAAAACAGGAGTAATGTGATCATATTTCTTTGTTCTGGTTAAAAGCCTGGCAGCTGAGTTCTGGACAGTCTGGAGTCGATCAATAGATTTTTGGGTTAAACAGGTGAAAAGGCTGTTGCAATAATCCAGGCGAGATGAGATGAAGGCGTGTAAAATGGTCTCGGTGTCCTTAAAAGTTAACATAGATCGAATTTTAGCTATATTTCTAAGTTGATAAAAACATGATTGAACAAGCTTTGTGGTGTGCTGCTCAAAATTTTAATTACTATCAAACCAAATACCAAGGTTCTTTGCCACAGGCTTAATATGATTTACTAGCAAACCGGCAGATGGAGTTCAGCTGGAGGAAATTATTTCACATCCATTTTTTAACTTCACAAAGGCAGTTGTTAAGTGAACTCAGCATTCCAGGGTCTGTGGATCTAACGGGCAAGTATATTTGTGTGTCATCAGCATAAATATGAAAAGAAATGCCATGTTTATGGATAATATGTCCAAGGGGAAGCAGATATAAGGAAAACAAAATGGGTCCTAAGACCGTCCCCTGAGGCACACCATATTTAACTGAACAGAACGAGGAGACATAGTTATTTACAGACACGCAAAACTTCCTATTTGACAGGTAGGATGAAAATCATTCTAGGGCCGTGCCAGAGATCCCCATGCGGTGTTAACAGTTTGTGATGAGACCAGGGTGCCCTAGATCAACAAGCCACGAGAGGCATGTCCTGCTCATTTGCTGCTCCACTACACGTTCGCTTCCTACTAATCTTGTTAGGGGATCCCAGGTTCTTCCAAGGCCAGAGTCAAGGATCAATCACAAATTGACTGCTGTGAACAAAGTCTTCAGTTTTTTGATTAAATTAGAAAGTGTATAATTGCCTTTATTCTACATGCACACATATGCCTACTTTCCATCATCAAGGAGAACCTGATACTAAGATGGACGTGAAACCCTTTAATTTAAATGTATCAATGTTTTGTTCTTTGGGCTCGTCCAGGAATTGAACCCGGGACCTCTCACACCCGAAGCGAGAATCATACCCCTAGACCAACGAGCCACATAAATGAGGTTTTCAGCAATTTTTCATCAAGGAAATGCATCAAGCCGGGGGACTTCCCATGATGCACTAAGCACCTCTCACCTCATCATCTATATGCAAGCTCATCCCATTAATGCATGTTACTAACTCGACTTCTTCCCTTTCCTGGAGTCTTGTGCTCTCTCGCCCCTCTCCTCTCTCCTCCTATCTCTTCCTGCAGGTGTTTCTGGCTCTGGAGCTGTGGAGTCTGGATCTGTGGTTGGAGACACCTGCTGCCTCCATGTTCCTGCTCGACATCCTCTAGTGCAGTTCTCCATGTCTCTCTCTCTCTGTCTCTTTCTGTCTCTTCTCTGTTTGTGTTTCTCTCTCTCTGTCTCTTTCTCTCACCCCCAACTGGTCGAGGCAGATGACCCCCCACCCTGAGCCATGGTTCTGCTCGAGGTTCCTGCCTCTTAAAAGGAAATTTTTTCCTCCACTACTACTAACTAATTGAAAAGTTTATGAACATTTGCCCAAACAGGTATAGCACTGCTTTTCATGTTGTCGTGGCCGAGTGGTTAAGGTGATGGACTAGAAATCCATTGGGGTCTCCCCGCGCAGGTTTGAGTTCTGCCGACAACGAGAGGCATCCTTTAGGAGTCGTAGCAAACCAATGACACATCACAGTATACCAAATTGCAGATCTACCTTCACAAACAATGCTGTGTTATCTCATAGGTACTGGAAGCCACCAGTCTCCACCAATGTATTTCTTAGCATTTATTTTCAGTCTGTGTTACCAGATTTGCAGTGAACATTGTATTGTCCAGCAGAAAGGCAACAGGTGTGTTACTTTTCCACTATGATTTATACCATTAGCAGTGCAAGCATTTTGCCCAGGTTTGATTTCCAGCCACCGCAGTTGCATTTACAGGTTTTGAAGCCATATACAACATTAACATTACATGTTTTACCCAGGTTTTTGGGTTTCTTGTATTCAGTGATATTTCCATGTTATAGAACATGGTGGCCATAAGTAAGTTGCAGTTTCTGCTTTCAGCCATGATGAGTTGTGCACTTTGGCCAGCCTGAACACTTTAAGACACTGTTGTCTCAATTGTGGTATGTGTACCAGTCTTTAAAGAGTAATGTTGCCCTTCTTCAAGAAGGTTTGTTCAGTAACAATATCATAATGTTACAATGTTTTGTTTTTTTTTAATTTCCACACCAGGCGTGTGTGTGTGTGTGAGTAAGAGAGAGACAGAGAGAGAGCGGGGGGGGCGACTGTGTTCTACGGATCAAATAGAGTGAATAAATTAGAGCCAGCAGACGGTAACAAAGATGCAATGCGAGTCGCATTCTATGTCTGAAAGCCCACGTTTACCAGAAATCTACTGGTTACTAAGGAAGTACCACAAACCCAAGTTAAAAACAAAGCTGAAGCTGAAGAAACCCTAAACGTTAACGGGAAAGACCCGCGGACCTGAGTGACTGAGGGAGAGAGAGAGAGAGAGAGAGAGAGAGAGAGAGCTGTTCTCAGTGTTCTGTGTGTGAGTGAGAGTGAGCAGGGCAGAGCAACACAAGAAATCTGTATGTGTGTGTGTGTGTGGGGGGGGGGTGGCGCTGTGACGACTAGCCTATCACAGAACAGTGTAGGGGAGGGGCGCTGTGACGACTAGCCTATCACAGAACAGTGTTGGGGGGGCGCTGTGACGACTAGCCTATCACAGAACGCAGACACAGTCGGCTACCCAATGAGGAGTTTTATTCAATCCGAGCACAGATATTGACTGTATTACTCGTATAATACTCGTACTCGGCAAAAGGGCTTTATCCGTACCGGATACTCGTTCCAGCCGAGTATCCGGCTCGTCTCTAGTGATTGGTATGTCTTAATGAACAATGGCCAACCTACAATTGGTGTTCTCAGGCAATGTGCAAATCATGGTCTACCCTCCTGCTGTCCAGAAGACCGTGACCATGGCAAAAGTTTAATGTTCTTCACTTACACTTCCATTTGTAGTTCAGGTGATTGTTTTGTCCACAGCTCTCCTTTTCAGAAGCCTGGGTAGCTCAGTCGGTAGAGCATCAGACTTTTAATCTGAGGGTCGAGGGTTCAAGTCCCTGTTCAAGTGTTGAATTGCAAAATTGAAATTAAATAAACTCTAACGTGTCTCCATGGATTGTAAAACCGTGCACACTGTTTATTTATTTTTCTCTTCCAGGATCTTTAGGGGGGGGGGCTCCGTGGAAAAAGTCGCTTGTTTTGGGCTTGTTTTCACAGGCCTGGTTGCTTATTTGTCTCGCAAGATCTGGCAAACCAGGTGTCCTAAATCTCCCGCATCCGGGTCTTGCTTCCTGTATGTATCATGCCTCTATGTTATAATTATCCGTGTTGGGTGGATTTTACTACCTTAGTAATCTTGTTTAGGTACATTAAACCATGTCAAGCTTTTTCACGTTAAGCTTTTTCCTTACAATATCCCTTAATGAAGCAGACCCGCTTAATGTCAGCTAACGTCCATAATAATAGGGCTTTGGGTTAGATTTTTTGACAGTTTTCACTGGTTATGAGGAGCAATATTTGAGAGAAATATGGTGATGATTGATCGTTGTTTAGGTACATTAAACCACGTTAAGCTTTTTCACGTTAAGCGTTTTAGAATGGCCCCGTTTTAGCCGCCGGTCGAGCAACTCCCCCCGCAATCAGCTGATCTGACGATGCCTAAATCTGTTTGTGACATTTCAGACAGGATCATGGTCCTCTCCAACCAGCATGCACCATATTTTGATAGTTTATATTAACTTTACCATTCTCTTTAGACTGAGTCATATGAAAGGCTCCTTATCCCTAGACAACACCAGTTCACTGCATACAGACAGGCTATACAAAATAAACGTCTTATGACAGTATCAAGACAGTCATTATGGGCCATTATAGCCATTCCCCTTGATATCATATAATCTAAAGAAAACAGAATAAGATATGGTGATACCTCATAATAGCAGTGTTAGAAATGATACAAACACCAATCCACTACTATTACCACTGCTACAGTAGTACTAGTACTGCGCATTAGAACTGATACTACTACAGTAGTACTAGTACTGAGCACCTCAATGACAATATAGCTTTACTCCAGATGGAGTGTAGGAAAGAGGTGACCAGTATTACTGTGCGGGGTACACAGTAATAAATATTGAATTATATTGTTATTAGGACGTGGGTTATAAGAAAGACATGTATTTTCAAAAAACATTAAAGTTTGGTTAAACAACAATGGACAGAGGGTAATTTAACATAAGTTCTATTTATTTGGGCAAAAAAGCGCATCATTTTAAAATAAATCCATATGGAAAGAGCAGTTTGGAGCAAAATCAATATTTTACAGATTACGATTAGCTGAGAGCTCCATAAAACATTTTCACAGTATACTCAACAGTACACGTATTTGTACACCGTTGTATCCTTCAAAATTCTTTTAATAGCTTGTCCAAGTCCGTTGTCTGTGAGGTTGAAACATCCACACCAGTCCAGGCTTTCGATGGAGCTCAGACCTGGTCCCTGAGAATCTGAACTTTATTCCCCCGGTCTGCAGACTGCTCGCCGCTCCACACCGACTTGTGGAGCGGCGTTAGCTATATCCGTTAGCATAAGTACAGGCTAACTATAGCCAGTTAGCTTTGTGTGTAACGTAACAAAAACCCACACATCTCATAGGAGCAAAGCTTACTATTTCATTCAATACAATTATGGTACAAAAGGTGCACTAACGCCACAGGTATTATGTTGACAACATGGAGGCATATATAGGCAACACCAAAGGCAGTTGTAATATTTACCTAGCAGGCTAGGCTAACGCTGTTGCGCTAACGTCCGACGCCGTAGCGTTAGCTAGCTGTCTAAACTTGTGAAAAGCCGAACAACACCCCCGTCTAAGCTGTGTTTCACTTTCCCTCCAATATTATAATAAACATAATAAAGTCACCTGGACTCAGTCGAGACCATAGACTGTTAATATTAAAAGACCAGAAGCCATATTAGGCCAGACCAGCGGCAGAGACAACGCAGGCTGCTCTGTTAATACAACACTGAAAATACGCCACAAGTAAAAGTCCTGCAACAAGTATCAACAATATTTTACTTAAATCGTCAAAGTAAAACCCCTCATTCTGCAGTTAAATATCCCCTGTTAGTGTTTTACTATACTTTTAATGTTTTTGGATGAATATTCCTCAAATTATCAATGTGTATGTCATAGAAATAAAGTGGTACACTCTGTTTTTATGGTGTATGTGGCATTTGAAAGGTTGTATATAATTAAAATAGTAAATAAATGTCTGAAATGAAATTTTTAAATATCGATTTTTGAGTAGGAGATTGCTCAAACATCGTTTGGACGTGCTGGTGCGTCTTTCATCCTCGGAGGGTTAAGGTACATTTTGGATGTATTCATGTAATTAAACTTTTAAAATATTTTAATTTCACATTTTTAAGCTGGGATGTCACTTTGCCAAAAATATTTGTTGATAAAGTTTACAATTGAAAAAACAACAGAAGAGAACCGAAGAATGCATAGAATGTGCTGATGTCACATAAGAAGGATCAGAGCTAAGAAACCAAAGGTGGGGTGATGTCACATGAAAGGATCTGATCAAGGTGGGGGGGGATGTGATGATGTCACCAGCTGCCTGATTCCAAGCATAGTCAGACTCATATCTCAACTCCACATAATAATTAATTAATTGCATTAATGAGAAATTGAACAGGTGTTCCTAATAATCCTTTAGGTGAGTGTAGAGCAACCCAAAGATAACACACATTGACATGACCTCTATCTGAAGGTAGGGTATTGCAAACCATAAACATATCAATCTTTACGGTCCGTGGTATGTAGGTCACTTGATTGAATATAAGAAAATATATAAGGCTCCACACGACAGGTTTGTGATACATGGCGCGCAACTGCATGGAAATGAACAAGCTAGTTTCTGTGACAGAGAAACCACCAGTAAAATGACTGACACATCATTATTTGGGGAATTTTCTTGGATACCAAATATTTGAGTTCAAAGTCAGAGTCCAATTGAAGTGTAAGAAAAATAACTTCTGTGGCTAGAAGATCAACTTCTTGCCCATAAAACATGCTGCTGACGTAGTCTCTGTGGCGCAATAGGTCAGCGCAGTCGGCTGTTAACCGAAAGGATGGTGGTTCAAGTCCACCCAGGGACGTTATGTGCTTAAATAACCTGGAATGAGCCCACTCTGGACTGTATCCTTCTGCAGGAGAATATACACTCACCTATAGGATTATTAGGAACACCATACTAATACTCTATTTGACCCCCTTTCACCTTCAGAACTGCCATTGATTCAAATTTTTGATTTTTTTATGATTTTCTTTCCAGCCTGGGACTTTTTCGGGGTCGTTGAGCATTAAATCCAAACCGTTACATCCAAGATTTATCCACTTTATGTCCATAATTCATCGAATTTTTGCTAATTTCTGCCGCTAGCTCCCGCTCGGTCTGTCCTGTCTCTGTGTTTTCGAAAGAAATGCAGCAGTATGCCCATATATGGGAGACAACGTCACCCAAAGAGTATGGAGTCCTAAAGAGGTCAATCTTCCCAGTCAAAGAGTCTAGTATGCGATCAAAGATGCTATAGCGGAACAAGATAGATATCTACATTTGACGGAGGCAAATGGCCCCACTGGTTTGAGATTTGGCATATATTTGGGCCTTTTTTGAAGAATTGTGAATAGTATGTGCTTTATATGAGTTATAATGTTTATTATGTTCATTTTTGCATAGAGGAGAACTGTTTTAGACACACAAATGCTTGTGTAGCATTGCTGTGGGTGTAATATCAATAAATATGATATTATTATGTTGCTTATTGGCATAAGTAAATGTCATAAGCATCTGGACTTTCTTTGAAAATATTTATGTATTTTGTCAACTGTATAATTTATGATTATTTGGGTATACTGATGATTGGTTGATTAGATAATTGCATTAATGAGGACTTGAACAGGTGTTCCTAATAATCCTTTAGGTTAGTGTATTCACTATATTATAATTTTTAAGACAGGTTCTACTGACAGTCTGTTGATTTTTTTACCCGAGGGAAACAGAGAGTATATCCAGTCAATTTACCAAAAATCAAAAAAAAAACAACAATATAATATACTCCTCTCCAACACCACGGGCGACAGAGGATTCATCTTGGATGTTGAAAAACACAATAGATATCCCAGATTCTCTTTATAAAGACAACACAAGAACAAAAAAAGCTTGGAGTGGACGGTAGATACTAGCCTAAAGAAATAGTGTCTGGATACTCCACCTAGCATTCTGGATGGGAGGAAAACCTGCTCTGGTTTACTGGCATTCCTTTAAACCAATCACAATCGGCATGGAAGGGGCTAAACTCGCACAGAGCCACTGCAAAGTAGTCTGTCTGTCTGTGTGTGTTGTAGTATATATATCTCCGATGTGACAGACAGTCTAGCAGCTGTCTGGATTTACCCTGCAGAGGTCTGAGGACCAGGTAACCATAGTCCTCAGAAATCAGCCGCATTTTAGATTCCAACACAGCGAAAGCAGAAGGAAACGGAAAATTCATCCATCGGCAGAATGTCCTGCAGCATCGGAGCAATCCCAGTGCAACGTGAACGATATAGACTACCTTCTACTAAAGCTTATATGTTACCATGGCAATGGTACACCTAAAAATAGCTGCCGCTCGAACCGTTCTGCTACGCTGCTTTCTATCCATTTCATTTCCATGATTGAAATCATACGTGACGTTGAGCTGAAGTTATTGATTTTGTTTGAACTTTATTTCATTTAAACTTTCACAGTTGTTTGTTGTCCTTCATCAGACGAGACATCTCCAGGTTTTTCTTCCTGATGACATTTTCTCTGCCCTGGATCGTGCTCTCCAACGCGGAGACCTTCTTGCTGAGATCTTCCTTGTTCTCAAGATCAGTGATTGTCTTCTTCAGCTTTTCGATGTTCATCTCCAGTTCTTTCTGCTTCACTAACTCGTTGAATCGCGTGTTTGTCTTCAGTATTTCTTCTGCGTCGATGACTTTGTCTCTTTCTTGTATCTGTAAGCGTAAGTCCTCCAGTCTGTCTTTGTACTCCATCCCCACTCGGGGCAGCGCAGCTTGAAGTTCTTCCAACTCGGCGGCTTGTTTTCCCGCCCAGTCTTTGGCGATCCTTAGCTTCTCCATTATTCGTTGGTACGCCACCTTCACCTCCGCCAGCCTCTCGTCGTGCCCCTCTTGCATCCTCCCTATTTCAGACTCATACTGCGCCTTCAGTTCTTCCACAGTGTTCCTGGCGTTCGCCTCGCTGTCAAATTTCTGCTGTCGGAGTTCTGACTCTGTTTTTGTATTTTTTGCTCTATAATCCT
Source organism: Percina caprodes (assembly GCA_013375575.1). NCBI lineage: Eukaryota > Metazoa > Chordata > Actinopteri > Perciformes > Percidae > Percina > Percina caprodes. The sequence goes on from JABXJD010000985.1 coordinate 84,048, forward strand.
GAAATGTTAGCAGGAGCTCGGCCTTATCGAGGCTGATGCTCTCTACTTCATCTCGACTTAACTGCAGCTGGGCTTTCCACTCCTCCCCCTTCTCCTTGTGAGTCTTCACCTCTTTCTCCAGAGCCTTGACTTTGGTCTCTAGAGAGTCTATTTTCAAAATCTCTAGACCAGATAGAGTAGGTCTAGACCACACTCCAGAATTTACAAGGACCCAACAGTTCTAGTAGTTCCCTCCAGAGCAAGCAACAGTGCGACAGTGGCGAGGAAAACCTTCCTTTTAGGCAGAAACCTGGGACAGACCCAGGCTCTTGGTAGGCGGTGTCTGACGACCGGTTGGGGTTAGAATGAAGAGTGGCAATAACAGTCACAAAAAATAGTAGTTTGTAGTAGTTCTTTGTAGTAGTTCTTTGTAGTAGTTCATGGCATAGCAGGGAATTGTGCGGCATTACAAGGCACAGCAGGACGTAGCAGGGCACAGCAGGACGTAGCAGGATGAACACGGCATCGCAGGACGTGTAGCGGGACCATGGCAACAGCTGCTACCATGATGTTGGAGCCTCCCTGATCCAAGGAAACATGCTGGGCGAAAAAGAACATAAGGACTCCGGGGAATGACTCCCCAGAGCTAGGTTAGTAACAAGCATTTCTGGGACATGGATGCACACAAATGGAAAGATAGAAAGATAGAGGAGAGAGGAGATCAGTGTGTCAAAGGAAGTCCCCCAGCTGTCTAAAACTATTACAGCATAACTAGGAAAGACAAGGTAAAGAGAGGAGCCTGGTCGGGCTAGAACTCTCCCCAACCGGATCGGGCTGTATGCCCTGCCTCCCTCTAGTTTTATTATATTATTGATTATATGATAGATAGATCTGAAAACTATGACGAGAAGCAGGTGGGCCGGGTTAGGCGGACGCTGCGACTCCTCACTCCCTAACAATATTCAATTTTATTTATATAGTGCTAAATCACAACAACAGTTATCACTTTGCGCTTTTCATAGATGAGCAGGTCTAGACCGTACTGTGATGTTAGAGGTGCTCAGTACATCATGGGAGGTCCCCCAGTAGTCTAAACCTATAGCAACGTAACTAAGGGATGGTTCAGGACTCTCCTGAGCCAGCCCTAACTATAAGCTTCATCAAAGAGGAAAGTCTTAAGTCTACTCTTAAATGTGGAGACGGTGTCTGCCTCCTGAACCCAAACTGGAACCTGGTTCCACAGGAGAGGAGCCTGATAGCTGAACGCTCTGACTCCCGTTCTACTTTTAGAGACTCTAGGAACCACAAGTAACCCTGCATTCTGGGAGCGCAGTGCTCTGGTGGAGTAGTAAGGTACTATGAGCTCTTTAAGATAAGATGGTGCCTGACCATGAAGAGCTTTGTAGGTGAGAAGAAGGATTTTAAATTCTATTCTGGATTTTACAGGAAGCCGATGCAGATAAGCTAAAACAGGAGAGATGTGATCTCTTTTCCTGGTTCCTGTCAGAACACGTGCTGCAGCATTCTGGATCAGCTGGATTTCACAATCTGCGAGTGGCCATGATGAGTTGTGACATTGAGCTTTTTAACCGTTTTGGCAGATTTAGACAATTTTCAACCAGTTTGTTCCATAACAATTGGTGTTCTCAGGCAATGTGCAAATCATGGTCTACCCTCCTGCTGTCCAGAAGACCGTGATCATGGCAACAGCTTAATGTTCTTCACTTACTTGCACTTCCATTTGTAGTTCAGGTGATTGTTTTGTCCACAGCTCTCCTTTTCAGAAGCTTGGGTAGCTCAGTCGGTAGAGCATCAGACTTTTAATCTGAGGGTCCAGGGTTCAAGTCCCTGTTCAGGCATTGAATTGCAATTTCTGCTCATGGAATGAGTTGTGCACTTTAGCAAGCCTGATTGCTTAAAGACACTGTTGTCTCAATTGTGTTACATGTACAAGTCTTTAAAAAGGAATGTTGCCCTTTGTCAAGAAGGTTTGTTCCATAACAATGTGGGTGGTATGTCTAAATGAACAATGGCCAACCTACATCCATCTTGCTAGCACCCAAATCTCTGTTCTGATCTCCCTGCTCTGATGGCAAGTCATCTGGTGGATTTTTCCTGTCACGAGGGCTTTTGCTTAAAATACGTATAGTGCTTCTGCATATGGACACCAAGAGTATAGAAGCAGATCAAGAGGGAGAGTTGTTTTATTTTACCCACGAGCAGTTTTTTTGTCGGGAGCCTTAAAATTGCATTAGGTTTTCAACGTTTTGAGTGAAAAAGAATACCACAGCTCAAGTCGCTGTTAAGGCGACAGCTTGATTTTGGGATATGTCTGGAGTGCTCACTATCAGCATCTGTCACGCAGGTGTGCAGCTGTTTTAGCACATGTTGAAAAGCTATTTACGCATTATTTGGCTCTTCATATATGTAAACTTACTGTGATAGACAGTTTATACAGGAGTAAACTTGGACATGAGGATCAAGTAATTTAATTTTAATAGCTAAAGAACAGAACAAACCCTAAAGTCAACCCTAAGATCTTGTTATCCATAGTCAGACCCATTGCTCCACTAGCCCTACGTCAGCCCTACGTTCAGAGAGCATTGGGAGTAGCTGGGTTCTCACACCATTCTATGCTAACAGTGTTGATCTTTGTTGGAAAGTGGACAGAAAGCCAGTCAAATCATTGTTGTAGTCCAAAATGTGGGGCCTCCTGCAGGACTTTAGTAATAGTAGGGCCTTGTTGTTGTCATAGCATAGTTGGAACTCTGAATAGCGACTATACTGATATTTTCCCGGTTTCCCTAATTGTTGACTAACAAAAGAAAATGTCATGGATGGTTTATCTAGCACTGCTGATTCTGTCCTTCAGGGACAAACTTGTTTTTTCAAGGAAAGATGATTAGCAAGCAAAAACAGAAAAACAACAGCAAAAGCTTGATGATTGCTGTAGTTGTCTGACACTGAGAGGCTTAGATGAATTTACACACATGTTGAAACAATATTTCCTCATCATAAACGGGTAAAGTTGGAAATGACTAACAATGGATTTAGTAGCTAAATAGCAGCTCAAGCTAGCCAGGAGTCGAACCTAGAATCTTCTGATCCGTAGTCAGACGCGTTATCCATTGCTCCACTAGCCCTACATTCAGCATTTGGAATAGCTACGTTCTCACACCATTGGATGCAAACAGTGGTGCTCTTTGTTGGCAAGTGTATAGAAGGCCAGACAAATGTTTGTTGTAGTCCAAAATTTGCCATTTGGTATTAAAATTGCCGCATTGTTGTGATAGCATAGTTGGAAATCGGAATCACAAATATGCTGCTATTTTCTGGGTTTCCCTAATTGATGAGTAACAACTAGGGATGAGCGAGTACAGCATTATCTGGATCTGTATCTGTACTCGGACTGGGCGGGGCCTAACCCGGAGGTGGACAGGATTTAACCCGGAAGTGGGTCGGGTTGTGTTGAAATGGGCGGGGCTTTAACCGGTATGCTATTTTAAGCATGCAATTGATATGGGTTGATCAGAAATTGCTATATTTATTGCTGATTAGAAACCTATTTCCATGACAGTGTCAGCATTGAGCTTGAGATCAGTGGTGTTACATCAGAATCAGAAACTTTATTATACTTATACTATACTATACTTATACTTATTTATACTTTATTGATACTGATGGGAAACTCTGAAAAAGAGTGCTCCTTCGAGCCGGATTTGAACCAGCGACCTAAGGATTTCAGCTTCATGCCTCTACAGTCCTCCGCTCTACCAACTGAGCTGGAATTTCAGAAAACAAATTTTAGACCTGGAACGAGCACCCAAAGCGAGAATAATACCCCTAGACCAGGGGTGTCAAAGTCAAATGGACGGAGGGCCAAATAAAAAATTTAGCTACAAGCCGAGGGCCGGACTGTTCGAATGTTCATTGAAAAATTTTTAAATGACGCATATAGTCTAGTGAACCTAATTGAACCTACTGAAAACCTAACAAATATATTCCAATATGATCAGATCAATAAAGCAATATTTTCTTATGGCTCTGTCAGTAATCTTTAATTTTCAACAGACACAAAAGACAAATTTCCTTTATATAAAAATCCCCATAACATGAACATTAAATGAAAGAAACCGGTATTCAAGGCACCATCAGTAGCCTATATTTTCTATTTTAGCAAAAGTGGGCTAAATTTACTTCAAAGAAAAAAACAATAATAGCAATTTTCTATCATCCACTCAACTGAAATATTTTTAAAATATAATTGGATTGAAATACAATAAAATAAAGTGCAAAAATCTATTAATCAAAAACAACACTTTGTTTAAGGAGAAGTAACATGCAGTGAAAACAAATATTAAACTTTAACTTTTAAACTTGAACTGAGTAAAAACTCTAAATATGTGATTGCACAGTAATGTTCACTTGTTTGAGGTTGAGGGTGATACTTGGTGGTGTCCCATCTTTTCCACAAGTTCATCAATGTTCGGGGTAAGGCTCTGAGCTGAGGAAATCCTCAGAATTGAGTGGAGGTGTTCAGCAGTAAGTCGACTTCTGTGTGATGTTTTGTTCAGGTTCATCAAAGAAAACAGTTGTTCACACAGGTATGTGCTGCCAAACATAGACAACGTTTGAGCAGCCTGGATGCGCAGCTGGGGCATTGTGTCGGGGAGGAAACGGGCGAACTCCGCAGCACCCACTGCCGCATATTTTGCCCTCAGTGCATCATTGCATTGGAGGTCAATCAACTCCATTTGGAGGTTTGGTGGTGAGCTTTCCACGTCAACAGCAAATGGGTTACCGAGCAGTTCCAACCTGCTTTTTTGTGCTTCAAAGTCAGCAAATCGGCGTCGAAAGTCAGCGGCAAGCATACCTATTTTATCAGCCAACTGTGCGCTCGGGAACGCACTGGTAGAGAGCTTCTCTTTCATGGTCTGGCAGCTGGGAAAGTGGCTCAAATTTTCTTTCCGCATCTGCGTCTCCCACAGAGTCAGTTTGGTTTTAAATGCCTTCACTGTACTGTACATATCAGAGATGACATGATCCCGACCCTGCAGCTGCAAGTTCATTGCATTCAGATGACTCGTAATGTCACACAGAAAAGCCATTTCACACAGAAACATTTTGTCTCGGAGTTGTGTTGTGTCTTTCCCTTTGCTGTCCAAGAACAGACAAATCTCCTCACGAAGCTCGAAACATCTTTGAAGCACCTTTCCCTGGCTTAGCCATCGCACCTCTGTGTGATAAGGCAAATCACCATGCTCCGTTTCTAACTCCGTCAGAAATGCCTTGAACTGGCGGTGATTCAAACCTTTGGCTCTGATAAAGTTAACTGTGCGCGTGATGATGCTCATTACATGCTCCATTTTCAAGGCTTTACCGCACAACGCTTCCTGGTGTATGATACAATGATAAGCTGTCAGCTCACCTGTCGCGTTTTCCTCTTGCATCTTTTCCCGTATCTTCGCCACCAGTCCGCTCCTGTGTCCACACATCGCAGGTGCTCCGTCGGTTGTCAAACCCACGAGTTTTTCCCAAGGCAGCTCCATCTCATTTACACATCTTGACACCTCTTCATACAAATCATGCCCCGTAGTTGTGCCATGCATAGGACGTAAAGCCAAAAACTCCTCTGTCACGCTTAGGCTGGAGTCCACTCCGCGGATGAAAATTGACAACTGGGCAATGTCAGAAATGTCGGTGCTCTCATCCACAGCCAAGGAATATGCAATGAAATCTTTTCCCTTTTTCACAAGCTGCTCTTTTAGATTGATGGACAACTGGTCTACTCTCTCGGCAATGGTGTTTCTGCTCAGACTCACATTTAAAAAGAGTTGCCTTTTTTCTGGGCAAACTTCGTCACAAACTTTAATCATGCAGTTTTTGATGAAATCCCCCTCCGTAAATGGCCGGGCTGATTTAGCGATCTCTTCTGCCAAAATAAAACTGGCCTTGACAGCAGCCTGGCCTTGTGATTTGGCTTTTTTGAACAGAGCCTGTCGAGATTTGAGGCCTCGTTTTAATTCCTCTGCCTTTTGTAGCCTTTGTTCCATGTCCATATTCTTGTTTTTGTCCGCGTGTTTCGTTTCATAATGTCGTCTCAGATTATACTCTCAGTACCGCCACACTTTCTCCACACAGAAGACACACAGGTTTTCCAGCTACCTCCGTGAACATATACTCCGACTCCCACCTTGTTTGAATCCCCCGGTTTTCATTGTCCACCTTCCGTTTTGCCATTTTTGATGGGTATCTGAAAGTTAATTTTACTGTGATGCTGACGACTGCTGTGCCAATAAATATTGAAATGAAGCAGCCTACTGCTCGGTGCGTCACCGTTGCATTGTGGGAAATGTAGTATTGGTGTGTGTAAAAGATCTGCGGGCTGCCGGCTTGCTGCGGTCTGCGGGCCGGTTCTAATAATAAATCAAGATCATCCCAGGGGCCGTAAAAAACCTTCTCGCGGGCCGGATGTGGCCCGCGGGCCTTGACTCTGACATATGTGCCCTAGACCAACGAGCCACACAAAACATTATTTTAGCAACTTTTCATCAAGGAATTTCATTGACTTGAAAGGCAATGGTCAAGTAGTTTGGCATGGGGTCTTTTTATGGCTCCACTGCCAGATTCAGGTTTCTGATTACATTGGACAACAGAATGTACTTGTCCAGCGATGGTGGTATAGTGTTGAGCATAGCTGCCTTCCAAGCAGTTGACCTGGGACCGTCACTTATGACTGCGTTTTTAGCAAACAAAAGTGCGGAGTGTGTGTCCGGAACAACCAAGCCATTTAAAAAATAAAATCTAGCCAGACACCGACAGATTATCTCCTCTCTGCACTATTCTCACTTTTCTATTCTCATTATTCAATATTAAGGGCTATTATTTTGTTACTTTAAAAAAAATAAGATAATATATCAAAGAAAAGATTTTATTTAGCTATTCAAGTAGCGCATCAAACCCTCCTGTACATCCCGGTCTTCTTCATCTGCACCCTGTGACAGTGTCCCCCGGCTCTGCTGTCCCAGATGCATCCCAGTCATCGTCATAAGCCTCTCCATGACTCTCATAAACATTTTACAAAGCGCAGCACACACACAGTACACAGCAGACGTGTGTTGGTGTGTAATCATGGTTGCTAAAGTTCATGTACTTTATATAGCGTATAGTAAATACTGACTGTGACCCTGAACACATGCAAATGTTAGCTAACGTTACAGGAAACTTAACTTACCCTTTAGTGTCGGCGAACAACGGTCACGTCGACGTCTGAACTCATTCGGAATTCCCAAACTCCTGTTTTTTTTTTTTTTTTTTCAGCAGTGATTTTTGTTGCTTCCTTCAGCTTCTTTTGAAACAATTTTTCTTCTGGCCGAGAATCAAAACAAATACCTCCAACGTGCTGTTGTGAGTCGCGTTGAAAATTACATCATGGCAGTTACTGGCTGCGTAGCTATGGTGACCAGCTACGCTGAGGCGTTACTCAATCTGCAATGGAAAACGGACGCAGAGTGCGTCGAGTCGAGTAGAGTCGAGTAGAGTCGAGTAGAGGCGAGGCGAGTAGAGTCGAGCTGTTACCATCGGTCGAAAAACGCCATTAGCTCGTGATATACGTTACAGCTTTCAGGGCCAATGACTTCCGCCCCCCCAATAAGAGGATCCTGACGTATTGTTTCATGTTTCCTCTGTTTGACAGAGAGTCAGACACGCTGCAGTATTACAGTGATATTTATTTTGATGTGAATGTCTAATTTTGAATGTTTCTGTTACCGTCATGACTAACCATAGACGGTTAACATTAGGGGGGGCAGAGACAGAGCGCTACCATCAGTAAGTTTATCTTTGTCTTGTAGTTATTACATAGAAGAGGAGTCACATTGTAAAGTAAATGTATCAGAAGATACCATGTTAGTTGTCTGTAACGTTAGCTTGCCACTTAGCTAGCTACGGTAAAACATGCTAACGGTAATTTTCTGCAAATTAAAGTTTACTTTTCCAAATTTAAGTTTGTCAGTCAGTTTGTAGTTGGCACATTTAGCCTTGACATGCACGGTGAAGTTACTTCCACACATGCAGCACTTTGCCAAACCGGATGCACTGTCCATCAATATATATACAGTCTGTGAGAGGTCAGAGAGAGGTCAAACTGTTTTTTATTTTTACTTTTGGAGAGGATGGCGGGAAAATATAGAATTAAATTCAACTGGTTTTGTCTTTCCCCCTTTGTACTGGTCGCCCATATCCATCTTCATTAGGGGCTATTTTATGTATGGGAACATGCATGAGTGTATTGTTTTCTTGCCCATGTAGATAAAATATATAAGAGGCCTGGTATAGTATCACGGATTGTGTATGGTCTGAATTTGGTGTATTATTTCCTTCTTTTTTTAAATGCTTTTACTAATTGATGCATGTATAAAAGGACACTGGGTTGTGACGTAGAGGGGGGTCATCAGCTGATCGATCAGAAGCAAGAGGGTCTCTGGAGAGATCATGGAAGGAAGCGGTCCCGTTTAGAGGACTCTGTTGGGCGTGTTTTACAGGCGACACCAACCATGGGATTAAGTATTTTCTCAGTGGATTAACAGTTGGGATTTCTCCTCGGGACAACTACAGCGACCCTGGTTGCCTAGGTTACCTGTGTGGACAATAATTAACTGCAGCTACTCGCCACGCTTCTCCTGTCATGTTGTGTTTTGTTTGTTTCTACGTTTCCTGTTCTGGATCCAGACTATTTAAGTTTACTGATTTGTTTTGTTGGGACGTTGGGGGGGGGGTTTGGGGGAAGCGTGGTTAAATGTGGGGGGGGGGGATTCTTTGAGTGCTTTAAACGTGTTTGTATTAAGTGGGTGAGTGCGATGTTTAATTCGTTGTGTTTCTAATACACACAGTTAAACCTATATTCAATGGTCTTCTTTTCATTTATTACCATGTTCATGGAGCCAACTTAAAGGCAGTTAGGGTGTGTGTGGTGTTGAGGGTGTTCAGGTGCTGTTTAAATGGAGTAGGCAGGACTAGACTATACCCAGTAAGCACACATACGTCTCCGCGACGTATTGGCGATGTAATCATAATGCGGCGGGGATATGTAGTAGTTTGATTGTTTGTTCACTGGCACGACGTCCCCAAGATGTTGCTCCTAGACGTTTCAACCACATGCAGCCACTTTCTCCACGACGTATATATATTTACATCGTTCTAACGTATATAATACATCGTACAGACGCAGGCTTATATACATCGTTTGAACGTATATAATACATCGTACAGACGCAGGCATATATACATCGTTTGAACATATATAATACATCGTACAGACGCAGGCTTATATACATCGTTTGAACGTATATAATACATCGTACAGACGCAGGCATATATACATCGTTTGAACGTATATAATACATCGTACAGACGCAGGCTTATATACATCGTTTGAACGTATATAATACATCGTACAGACGCAGGCATATATACATCGTTTGAACGTATATAATACATCGTACAGACGCAGGCTTATATACATCGTTTGAACGTATATAATACATCGTACAGACGCAGGCTTATATACATCGTTTGAACGTATATAATACATCGTACAGGCGCAGGCTTATATACATCGTTTGAACGTATATAATACATCGTACAGGCGCAGGCTTATATACATCGTTTGAACGTATATAATACATCGTACAGGCGCAGGCTTATATACATCGTTTGAACGTATATAATACATCGTACAGACGCAGGCTTATATACATCGTTCTAACGTATATAATACATCGTACAGACGCCGGCTTATATACATCGTTCTAACGTATATAATACATCGTACAGACACAGGCTTATATACATCGTTCTAACGTATACATCGTTCGAACGTATTTACTACATCGTACAGATGCAGACTTATATACGTAATTCTAACGTATACGTTGTTCGAGCGTATATAATACATCGTACAGACGCAGGCTCATATACATTGTTCAAGCGTATGTAATACATCGTACAGACGCAGGCTTATATACATCGTTCGAGCGTATTTAATACATCGTACAGATGCAGCCTCATACATCGTCCAACATCTGCTAGACATCTTACAGATGCGGTCCCAGGCACATCTTCCTGACATCTGTTATACGTAGTACATATGTCAGACTCTACATCCACCGGATGTCCTTTATACCGTCTGCAGCATGTCAGGCGCTATGTTTTCCTGACATACCTTTACTGTTTAAATGTTGATAAAATAATAATAAAATGAATAATTACATATTATTAATCTTAGAGAAGATTTTAGATAGGGGCCTACTTAACAATTTACTACAACTACTTTATAATAAACTATAGCATACAGTCCAATAATACCGTCTAATCTGTTGAAAATCATAGCATTGTCTAGAAGATGACAAACAATTATTAACCTATTTACCAGAAATCATCACTCTGTAGGATCGTTGGTATAAACAAGATCAGCAAACCTCTCATAAATAACAGCATTTATTTTATATTTAAACTGAACATAACATAAAACATTAACAAATAATGAAAATCTAGCCCGGCGGTGGTCACGGCCTTCTCTGCCTCGGCCTCCGTGGGCATCTGGAGGACCGGGTTTTGCATCGCAGCTGCTGTAAGAAAATCGTTGGATTTGCATTATTATCATAATATTTATTTTTGTTTTATCTAGTCTTCTTTGTTTTCTGTAGGAGTAGGGTACATATAGTATAGAATGGCTTCTGCACAAAAAGTGAATGAGAGACTGATTTAATTTAGTGGAATATGTTTTGGGAAGAGTACTTTAAAAATCTCCTATCTGAGATTTTTGCTAAACCGCCTTTCAATCGACAGTCAAGGTAGCCTTTCACACCAAGGGCTCAGTCAGGGTTATAGCCAGGTTGATTGTGTTTGAATGGGTTAACCCCAGGTGGGTTGAAAAAACAAAATACTGTGCTTTACTTAGTCTTCACCATAGACTTAACCATGTATAACACTAGGATGTTCACAGCAACAGCAGAATATTCCTTTCCCAACAGTCCGCTGGCAGTGGCCGCCCGGATGTTCACTAGTCTGCCTTTTGCAGAGCTGTAGCAGAGTTACAGGCAAAACTGCTCCTAATTGTCTTTTTTCTGTCTGTTTCTTTAGAAACATCAAAGAAGAGGAGTTGGTCACATTGTGAAGGTGAGGGCCAGAGTGGCTACGATGGTGGTAGGTAGGCAGACTCAGACATTGTACGTTTCCAAAGATAATTATTTATTTCCAATGGTCTGCAGTACCTGGATAATTAAATACTCAAAATTTACAAACAATTACACATTCCACTAGTAGCAGCCCAGCCTCACCTCCTTCCCCGGGGACAAATCCTACTCTTTATATAGGGTTGTCAATTCACACCCTACTGCTTCAGTCCACCCCATCCTAAAGCAGGTTGATCAAATCCATAACATTAATACCCAACAATCTCTTAACCTATGGAACTTTGTTACCAGTTCCCTCCTATCCTACTGACTTCAAACAGATCACGGTTATTCATACCTTGTCTTATATAAAAACCAAAAACAACCAAAATAAACATTCCTGTACACAAGAAACCCCTCTACTTGGTTTGGCCCGGTGATGTCATCCCTGTAGCCCTTTTCCTATAAAACAGGAAATGCTTAGGCCGGCCCCTCCCCAAACAATTGTCCTGCATGGTGGAACTAAACAAAGGAACAAATTGTAAGTATTAACACAGGGAAACCTTTAAACCATAATTAAACTTACAACCTAATAAAATGGAACTGAAACTAACATGACTGTGTGTTTACTTTACTAATGACTTGTACCGGACAAGTGGTGAGCAAACCCACTTCGTCACACACATGCAGAGGTCCAAGCTGTGGAAAAACCGCTGAAAAGGTTCATTGAATCTGGTAAAGTACCAGGAAAGTCCGACTGTGTAGCCTGTATTAAGGCTTCCCCAGAAGCACTTCAAAGCAGAACGTGGATGGCGATAAAGTTTTATGTTAAAAATCGCATCACTGCCATTCAGCGTGAAAGTTCAAGATGTTACTGACTTTCATTTCGTCTTGCATGTTGTACCTGATCATGTTTTTTCTTTGGATCCCAGCAAGATGTTCTTTTTTGCTGCTATCAGACTCAGTTTCCTTTCTCTTTGGTGTTGAGGTTACTGGTCCTGTTAAAATAAGAAATCACTGTTCATCATCAATTTCTAAATCTCTTTTTGCTTGGCTCCATTCGTCCTAAGTAACTGCCGACTCATTGTAGCCTCTACTGCCATGTTGTGTTGGCTCTTGTTGGTGTAAATTTAAGTGGCAAGAATGGCCTTGGAGCATGTACTGGACTGTTATAAAAAATACAAAGACCGTTTACATAAAAGGTTGTGAACATATGAGCTTAATTAGTCCCTTTTTTACAGTAGGTCTAGGTTTTGTCATTGGAGATAGATTGACAAACATGTTTTTATATATTAAATAAGTTTATTTGTAAAGGAGTATTAATAAACAACATGACAGTGAAATCAGCTTGTTGAATTTTGTAATTACGTATTTGCTTGTAATGTACTACTAACTTGTTGATCATTTCACATTTTTTTAACTTTAACATTCTGAATGTGTCCTAGTTTATTTCCCTGCTGCAGGAAACTATGCGTATATGCTTTAATTACCTTCCATTTAGTTTCCGCAGTGCATGAGAAAGACAGCTGACAGGAGGTAACGTGTCCCCATGTATCTGCTGCCTATTAATGCAATTCCAGTCACACAGAGAGTAACGGGCAAACACTATTATACTACCCATTGAATATATAGAACTGACAAACACAATGAAGCTGAAAGAAAACACTGACATTAAAGCTATGAAAATAGAAAAACTAAAGAGTGTTCACTCTTTAGTTTTTAGCAGGGCAAAACTTAACAAGCAACGGCTAATGGACCAAAACCCGGAGCAGAAAAAAAGGCTCACCGAACTAGTTTCAGCAGATAGAGCCTTAAAAAAAGAACAGAGTGAGGTTACTATACTAAAAGAAAATGCTCCCTGGGACAGGCATCTAGAGAAGTTAAGGAAAGCTCTACACAATGTCAAAACTGAACTTTGTGAAGAAAAGACCAGCAGGGCTAATGAGAAGAATAATTCAGACCAGATCGTTGGGCTTCTCACAAAGGAGTCTCAGGAATATCAGAACAGTTTCTCTGTGGAGAAGACGTTCAGGGAGCAGAAGGAGAAGGAGATAGAGAAGTTAATCAGCACACAGACGGAGAGAAAAGAATTGATCTTGCGTGGGCAGAAATTGTGTCATCAGGTCCAAGAGTTGACAGGGAATTAACATTATGCCCTCAAAAAATGGAAAAACAGAACCGACTGTTGCAAAACAAGGACACAGATATCAGTTTGATCAGTACAAGCCAAAAGTTTGGACACACCTTCTCATTCAATGCGTTTTCTTTATTTTCATGACTATTTACATTGTAGATTCTCACTGAAGTCATCAAAACTATGAATGAACACATGTGGAATTAACTACTTAACCAAAAAATGTCAAATTACTGAAAACCAGTGTTATATTCTAGTTTCTTCAAAGTAGATGTGAAGTCCGTGTACGTTATCTCTGGTGCTACCCCGAACTGGCTATGTGCTCCGGTGAGAGAGTCGCTGCAACCTTTGGTTTTAGTTCAACAGATGTACTGACATCCAGATCCAGCCTTGAATACAGTGCTTGTTGCTTGCATTACACGATTGTGTAAGTGTCAATAACACACTGTGTGTGTGTGTGGTTTTATGTAAAATAAAGAAATACAGTATATACAGTAAATATAAAATGTACATAATGAATGCACATATACAAATAAAGAACAATAAGCAACTCCCTCTGCAACATACATAATTGCAAGGTAATAAATAGTTGCGGTGCAAACAACCAGACAATGCCGGATAGTAATGGAAATTAACACAATGTAGCATAGTAAAGATACAGATAGAGATAGAGATAATGCTGTACTCGCTCATCCCTAGTTGTTACTCATCAATTAGGGAAACCTGAATTGTTTGTCATTTCCAACTTTACTCCTGTACAAACTGGCTATCAAAGTAAATGTACAACGCTGTTAGCATAGAATGGTGTGAGAACCCAGCTACTCCCAATGCTCTCTGAACGTAGGGCTAGTGGGGCGATGGGTAATACGTCTGACTACGGATAACAAGATCTTAGGGTTGACTTTAGGGTTTGTTCTGTTCTTTAGCTATTAAAATTAAATTACTTGATCCTCATGTCCAAGTTTACTCCTGTACAAACTGTCTATCACAGGAAATTAAATACACAGTAAAAAGCCAAATGATGCGTAAATAGCTTTTCAACATGTGCTAAAACAGCTCTAAATCCTTCAGTTTAACTCAAGCACAGCTATCATCAAGCTTTCTCTGTTGGTGTTGTTTTTAGAATCAGCAGTACTAGATAAACCATCCTTGGAATTGTTAGTTGTTACTAGAGACAGCCGGATACTCCTGGGCAGTACCAGTCGGATAAAGCCCTTTTGCCGAGTACGAGTATTATACGAGTAATACAGTCAATATCTGTGCTCGGATTGAATAAAACTCCTCATTGGGTAGCCGACTGTGTCTGTGTCCTGTGATAGGCTAGTCGTCACAGCGCCCCCTCCCCTACACTGTTCTGTGATAGGCTAGTCATCATAGCGCCCCCCCCCTCCCCTACACACATACATATTGCTTGTGTTGCTCTGCTCACTCTCACTCACACACAGAACATTGAGAACAGCTCTCTCTCTCTCTCTCTCTCTTTCTTTCTCTCTCCCTCTCTCTCTCTCTCTCTCTCTCTCTCTCTCTCTCCCTCAGTCACTCAGGTCCGCGGTCTTTCCGTTAACGTTTAGGGTTTCTTCAGCTTCAGCTTTGTTTTTAACTTGGGTTTGTGGTACTTCCTTAGTAACCAGTAGATTTCTGGTAAACGTGGCCTTTCAGACATAGAATGCGACTCGTGTTGCGTCTCTGCCTGTCGCAGATTTCTTTTCTTTTTTTAACCGTCCGCTGGCTCTAATTTATTCAATCTATTTGATCCGTAGAAGTCCCCCCCGCCTCCCTCTCTCTCTTTCTCTCTCTCTCCCTTACTCACACATACACACACCTGGTGTGGAAATAAAAAAAATAAAAAACATTGTTACATTACATACATACGTTATGGAACAAACCTTGAAAAAGGGCAACATTCCTTTTTAAAGACTTGAACACATAACACAATTGAGACAACAGTGTCTTAAAGTGATCAGGCTTGCCAAAGTGCACAACTCATCATGGCCACAAGCAGAAAGCAATTCAACACCTGAACAGGGACTTGAACCCTGGACCCTCAGATTAAAAGTCTGATGCTCTACCGACTGAGCTACCCAGGCTTCTGAAGTGTAGAGCTGTGGACAAAACAATCACCTGAACTACAAATGGAAGTGCAAGTAAGTGAAGAACATTAAGCTGTTGCCATGATCACGGTCTTCTGGACAGCAGGAGGGTAGACCATGATCTGCACATTGCCTGAGAACACCAATTGTTATGGCACAAACTGGTTGAAAATCGTCTAAATCGAGAAAAACGGTAAGAAAGCTCAAAGTCACAACTCATCATGGCCACTAGCAGACTGTGAACATCCTGCAAACCTGCATGACAGATGACTATAGTGAGCACCCCATATACACTCACCTATAGGATTATTAGCAACACCATACTAATACTGTGTTTGACCACCTTTCGCCTTCAGAACTGCCTTAATTCTAATTATTCGCGATTTCTTAGTTTTGACCCTCTGAATTTACCGTTGGACACACCTTGGCATAAGACGAGACCGCATGAGACGGGACGGATGACATGGGACGCTCCAGGCTGCAGCCATACACTCTTGGAATGTGTGTAAGAGTCCACCCTAAAGTCCGTGGAATAGCACCAATAGATGGTGCTCATGCTACCAATGGATGAGAGAAATGAGAAGTTAGCCCCCAATGGCACGTGGAATTATTATCTCTACTACACTAATAACTAGACATGGTATACATCTCTTTAACCCTCTGAACCCTAAGGCCATTTTTACACTTCATTGTCCGTCTGGATTTATTTTATAAAAAGCTTGTAAAACATCAACCCTGTTGTCTACAGTCAAGATATTAACATCATTTTTTTCAGGACAAACTGGGTTATTAGAATATTTGGGTTGCAGTGAGGGCACTTGAATGTTAAAAATGGTTGTAGGACCTTGAAGACAAATAAATAAATAAAATGGAACATGAATCTTCCAGATATGTATTGATATCACACACAGAGAAGTAAAACCTAAGCCATGTTACTCTCTAAGACACTTCTCATATGTCTTGGGAGTCACACTGTGAAGAAATAATCATTAAAACTTATACAGTTGACAAAATACATACATTTTTTCAAAGGAAGTCCAGACGCTTTTGCCCTCATGACATTTACTTATGCCAATAAGCAACATAATAATGTCATATTTATTGATATTACACCCACAGCAATGCTACACAAGCATTTGTGTGTCTAAAACAGTTTTCCTATATGCAGAAATAAACATAATAAACATTATAACTCATATAAAGCACACGCTCACGCCACGCAGGAGTGGGCTGGCGTTCTCAGACTCAGAGGGAGGATCTTCTTCAACAGGATCATGGGACTGTGTACTCTGGTTACCCATAACCAAGAGTGGAAGTACTTCTCTTTACACTACAATATACTCGTCACTACGAGGCTTAGTTTAATCACGGGAAACTTTGCAAAATCCATAACACCTTCAACTGTTTCTTGTAGATTTTACCATAAAATCTATGTCAAAATCAATGAGATTACTCGTTACTGTGCTCTGGAAAATTTGTTGCACTTGTTAACCCTTGTGTTGTCTTCTCGTGAAAAATCTTTCTTTTTGACACTTTTGTTGACACTTTTTATCAATTTTTTTTTAACTTTTTCTTACGTTTTTGTCCTTTTTTCAACACTTTTGACGTTTTTTTTGAATGTTTGTCCTTTTTTTGACACTTTCAACACTACGTAACACTAATGGCATTTTTCCACTGCGTGGTATCTACTCGACTCACCTCGACTCTACTCGCCTTTTTTGGTTTTCCATTACGAAAAAAAGTCCCTGGGACCTGCTACCAGGTACTTTTTGATTATTACTTTAGTACTAGTACACAGTACTCCATTTTTAGCAAACAAGAGTGCGGAGTGTGTGTCCGGAACAACCGCGCCATTTAAAAAATAAATAAAAATCTAGCCAGACACCGACAGATTATATACTCTCTGCACTATTCTCACTTTTTAACTATTCAATATTAAGGGCTATTAGGGGCTTTTGCATGTCGTTTCCAATATTGCAGACTGTTAATTTAAAAAAACAAGACAATATATCAAAGAAAAGAATTTATTTAGCTATTCAAGTAGCGCATCAAACCCTCCCGGTCTTCTTCCTCTGCACCCAGTGTGTGTCCCCCGGCTCTGCTGTCCGTGATGCATCCCAGTCATCGTCATAAGCCTCTCCGTGACTCTCATAAACATTTTACAAAGCAGGTCAGAACCAGAGATTTCACCAGTCGGACATCGAACGCCCAAACAGACGTCTGCGGCGGCGATTTTGCAAAGCGTGAAGGATCTGAAACACACACAGTACACAGCAGACATATGTTGGTGTGTAATCATGGTTGCTAAAGTTCATGTACTTCATATAGCGTATAGTAAATACTGACTGTGACCCTGAACACATGCAGATATTAGCTAACGTTACCAGGAAACTTAACTTACCCTTTTGTCATGAAGACGTCTGAACTCCGTCAGAATTCCCAAACTCCTTTTGTTTTTTTTTCTGCAGTGATTTTTGCGCACAATGCTCCTTCCAGCAGCAGCAGTGAAGCTTGGACTAAAGGGAGAAGTCGAAGATCTCACCCTCAGAACAATTTGGAACACAGACCTGTAGTGGAGCCAAAGTAGCACACTTATTAATTCATTTCATTGGTTATCAGTTAAATAAAACACGTTGTAGGGATTTGTGGTTAAATGTTGGTTATTAGTCCACAGTTAGTGAATGGGTTTAATGATAATAGCATTTTAAGCAGTTGCGGACATCATAGTGTATAGATCTCTTGGAAGTATCATATCCAGTGAGAATTTTGATCAATTTTCCCAACTCACTGCAGATATGTTTTTTCTGTAGTTAGAAGTCGCTGTGAGCAGGTTTAGAACCTGCACAGGGAGACCCTATTGGATTTCGAGTCCAAGTTAATGTAGTGTTTCTGTGTAAATGTAACATGCCATCTTCATTTTCTACCAGGGTAGTTTAATGGGGATTAGTAGACATAGTGATGGGACACAAACAGAGGTAACCTCAGCAGGTACAAGGTGCTGCTGGGATTTGAGCCCAGGATCTCCTGTTTACTAGACAGGCACTTTAACCAACTAAGCCACAGCACCTCCATGAGTAGCTGAAATGTTAAACCTTGTGTTGTCCTTTGTGTCACAGGGACATGTTTAGTTTATGTGACCTTTTGTACTAGCCTGCCGTTGTGCTTCGGGGTCCCGAGACACCGCTTTCATTCCATGTCAAATGCCATAATGGCCTCATCTTTCGGGTAAATGTAAATGAACAAGCTAGTTTCTGTGAGCGAGAAACCACCAGTAAAATGACTGACACATCATTATATGCGGAATTTTCTTGGATACCAAATATTTGAATTCAAAGTCAGAGTCCAATTGAAGTGTAAGAAAAATACCTTCTGTGGCTTGAAGATCGAGCTCTTACCCATAAAACATCTGGCTGACGTAGTCTCTGTGGCGCAATCGGTCAGCGCAGTCAGCTGTTAACCGAAAGGATGGTGGTTCAAGTCCACCCAGGGATGTTTGTGATTAAATAACCTGGAATGAGCCAACTCTGGGCTGTATCCTTCTGCAGGAGAATATACACTCACCTATAGGATTATTAGCAACATCATACTAATACTGTGTTTTACCCCCTTTCTCCTTTTGAACTACCTTAATTCTACGTGCCATTGATTCAACAAGGTGCTGAAAGCATTCTTTAGAAATGTTGGCCCATATTGATAGGATAGCATCTTGCAGGTGATGGAGATTTTTCTAAATATATCCCAACACAATACATTCATTAATATTGCAATTAGGTATTTATCATGAGAGATTATAGAGTTTGGAATCTGGCGGTCAAATGACGCTCAAGGCAGTTCTAGTAGTTATGGAATCCGGCACTTCTAGTGTTAAATCATGTGTTCATGTTGTACCCGTTCATTATTGCATTGGTACTGTATTATTGTAATCATTTGTAATTAATTCCTGTTCATGCACTTGTATATTGTTATTGGTTTTGATACGGGACACTGATGAAATCTGAGGGGGTGGGGGTCAAACAGACCCGATTGTCAGTCTATTTCCCATCTGGCAGGGACATTTCTGGATTCAGATGGACATTGTGGACAGAAACATTGGAGGATCTTGATTCCCACCATAGGATTTAGCCTGTATTGCACATTGGGGTACAAAGTCAATAAGATGCCTTCACATCCACAGCAATGTATTGCCATTGTCAAGACTTCCCTTGTTAGCTATGACCTGGATGACTCAGAACCTACTATATCATGACATAGTTGATTCACTATATTATAATTTTTGAGACAGGTCCTACTGAACATCTGTTGGAGCAGTCAGGATGGCCGAGCGGTCCAAGGCGCTGCGTTCAGGTCCCAGTCTCCACTGGAGGCGTGGGTTCAAATCCCACTTCTGACAAGTGTTTTCATCTGGAACTAATGACTGAGACATGATATTGGGAATTAAGAACTTAGCAGTTCTTTGTATTTAAGAGGACATGAATGTGCACAAGATACGCAATTGCAAGTACAGTGTTTTGTGAGCATCTTTATTGTCAACACATGTAAAGTTACCATCTGTTTGTACACAGTAGACATATCTACTGCTGTATTTACTGTCTGAGGCAAGTCCTTTAAAACCTGTTCTTGATTTGCCTTTTCCCACATCCTCTGAACGCTTCGCTAACTAAATGACTTAAAGTTGGCCAGTAATTGTTGCGTTTTCATCTTTGTTGTGATTGCTGTGTGCCTTCAATATTATACATGTGGATATTATGAAAGAAACTGCCAAGCAAACCCCTGCAACACTTCCGAAGGTTCCATGGTGTAATGGTTAGCACTCTGGACTCTGAATCCAGCAATCTGAGTTCAAATCTCAGTGCAACCTGATTTTAATCCTTGTATTGTCCTCTGTGTCACAGGGACATGTATAGTTTATACGACCTTTTGTAATAGCCTGTCGTTGTGCTTTGGGGTCCCGAGACACCGCTTTCATTCCATGTCTAATGCCATCGTGGCCTCATCCTTCGGGTCTCAGAGACCCCTGTTTTATTTATCATGCCATCATACGTACGTCCCACTACTGCCGTCGCGGTTTCACCCTTTGGGTCCCAGGGACCCCTTCCTTGTTCAATGTCATCTTTCTACTACCCTTGAGGCCTCAGCCTCGCCATTCGGGTCCCTGGGACCCAGGGGTGTGTGTGTGTCTGTGTCTGTGTGTGTATGTGTGTGTGTGTGGGTCTGTCTGTCCGTGTATGGGTCTGTGTGTGTTTATTCAAAACAGATTCAAGGTTTGGTTGGGACCTCGTCCACGCGGCCAAGAGGCCACGGGCAAACACAGTCGGCACAGTAGTAGGCCCGCGTGCAGCTCCAGCAGATGTATCTCTGGCAGCCACCGCACACGGTGTGTGATTTGCGGTCCTTTCTCTCTGGACAGAGCTGACACCGCTTCCTCTTGCTGTGCACTCTCGGCGGGCCTGGTTTTAGCGTCTCCGTCCTCCTCTAGGCCGCTTGTGACTGTGCCGCCGCCGGCTCACCGCCCCTGCTACCGCTGCAGGACCTCCTCGCTGTGACGACGGCTTTGACAAGCGCGGCGGACGCCTCCATGCGAGGCAGACGCCTCCATGCGAGTCAGACGCCACCGTCTCTCAATGAGCGGATTCACAAGAGCCCTTCCCAACTGCTCGAGGACCCGAGGACAACGCCACGGGTCCCCGGGACCTGAAGGACAATGCCACAGATCCCCATGACCCGAAGGACAGCATGATGGGTCAAACTGCACAGGTCCCGGTGACCAGAGGGACAATGCCACGGATCCCCATGACCCAAAGGACAGCACGATGGGTCAAACTGCACAGGTCCCGTGACCAGAGGGACAATGTCACGGGTCCCTGTGACCCGAAGGACGACGATGGTTCAAACTGCACGAGTCCCCGTGACTCGAAGGACACCACGGGTCCCCATGACATGAAGGACAAAATGATGGGTCAAACTGCAAGGGTTCTCATGACCCGAAGGACACCACGGGTCCCTGTGACCCGAAGGAAAACATGATTGGTCAAACTGCACGGGTCCCGTGACCCTAGGGACAACACAAGGTTTAAGTTAAGGAAAGGCTTGTGGGTGGGCTTACGTTTCCATGACACACGGGACAACAACGGGACAGTTGAGTTTAGGAAAACAATAAATGGTTGGGTTTAAGAATGCAATAACAGGATGGTTACGGTTGGGCTCGTGACACGATTCAGCTATACTGGGTCTAATACCCCAACCAACCTCCGTTCACGGATTTTTAGCCTTTCATACTACTGCTACCATAGCCATTTTCATTGACATCACTTTGGCATTGTATTCTGTATTTTCACACACACCGTGCAATGCGGTGTTAACAGTTATTTTATTATCATCCTGATTCAATGTTGGACATTGGACATTAAACACTTGATCTGATAGTAACCAGGATTTGTTGATAGGGCTCATCCGGGATTTGAACCCGGGACCTCTCGCACCCTAAGCGAGAATCATACCCCTAGACCAACGAGCCACACACTACATTTTTTCATCAAGGAAATGCAGCTCCGATCTGTCATTGACTTGCAAGGCAATGGTCAAGTAGTTTGGCATGGGGTCTTTTATTGGCTCCATTGCCAGATTCAGGTTTCTGATTACATTGGACAACAGAATACTTTTGACGCAAAACCTTTTACTAAAATTCAAATTTGAATTTTTCAGTCAAAAACGGTTGGGTTCAGTACGTCATTTCAAACTGCACGGGTCCCGGGGAGTCAGGCTGTGTTCAGCATGGGAGGAGAACTCCTGACCCTAAATGGGAATATTGTCAAGCGATGGAAAGAGCACAACTCCTGGACATGAACAACACGTCACAAGGTGCAGCAGGAGGTGGGAGAGTGTTAAGTCTGGACACCTTAGAATTCCTTTTCTGCTCTTTGCAGATGATGTGGTTCTGTTGGCTTCATCAGGCAGTGATCTACAGTGCCCACTGGGGCAGATTGAAGTCCAGTGTTAAGCAGTCAGGATGAAAGTCAGCCCCTCCAAGTCTGAAAGCGCAGGATTGCTCCCATTGGGTTGGGAGTCAGTTGCTGTCCCAAGTGAAGAAGTTCTTGTATCTCAAAGGCATGTTCCAACGCAAAAAAACACTATACTACTGAAACTTTGGATGACCGCCTCCGCCTGTCACACGGAAGACTGGGGTTGGATTCCCTGATGGGGAGATTTATCTACCAGCTGCTTATTATTTCCCAAGGCTACATCAACACTACTACATCTGCCAGAGCAGTTTGGATACGAGGACTAACCATAGCAAAAGATATGCATTTTTTAGGGTGCAGAGGTTTAAAAAAAAAAAATCTCCGACGGCAGAGGCAGAGTCGCATTATACATTATACCACGCGCTGTCTGAAACCCCCCTTTACCAGAAATCTACTGGTTAAGGAAGTACTACAAACCGAAGTAAAGAACAAACCTGAAG
This sequence comes from Percina caprodes, assembly GCA_013375575.1. Taxonomy (NCBI): domain Eukaryota; kingdom Metazoa; phylum Chordata; class Actinopteri; order Perciformes; family Percidae; genus Percina; species Percina caprodes. Next base: position 106,884 of record JABXJD010000985.1, read on the forward strand.
CTGAAGAAACCCTAAACGTTAACGGAAAAGACCCGCAGACCTCAGTGACTGAGAGAGAGAGACAGACCCGCGGACCTCAGAGAGAGAGAGACCCGCGGACCTCAGAGAGAGAGAGAGAGAGAGAGACCCGCGGACCTGAGAAAGAGAGAGAGAGAGAGACCCGCGGACCTGAGAGAGAGAGACAGAGACCCGCGGACCTGAGAGAGAGAGAGAGACCCGTGGACCTCAGAGAGAGAGAGACCCGCGGACCTCAGAGAGAGAGAGAGAGAGAGAGAGAGAGAGAGAGAGAGAGAGAGAGCGCGCTGTTCACTTCTCCGTGTTATGTGTGAGTGAGCAGAGCGTGTGTGTATGGGCGGGGCGCGCGGTCTGCTACCCAATCCGAGTATACGGATAATGACTCGTATTACTCGTATAATACTCGTACTGGGCAAAAGTGCTTTATCCGTACCGGATACTCGTTTCAGCCGAGTATCCGGCTCATCCCTAAAAACAACAACTATGAGGCTAGGAAGTTGAGGTTCAGGTAATTCAATTCAATTTTATGTATATAGCGCCAAATCACAACAACAGTTATCTCACTGAGCTTTCCATAAAGAGCAGGTCTAGACTGTACTCTGTGATGTTATTTACAGAAACCCAACAATTCCCACCAAGAGCAAGCACTAGGCGACAGAGGCAAGGAAAAACTTCCTTTAAGAGGCAGAAACCTCAAGCAGAACCATGGCTCAGGGTGGGGGCATCTGCCTCGACCGGTTGGGGGTGAGAGAAAGAGACAGAGAGAGAGAGAGAGACAGAGAAAGACAGACAGAGAAGAGACAGACAGAATTGCAGATGTGCCTTCAGTGGCAGTTCTACACAGAGGCCTAGAAATGTCCCTGGCCACCCCAAATAAAAAATATATTTATTTATTATGATTTTACACGCGAGCATCAAAAGTGGCCAGGCCTACCGAAGTTTCCATAGTCATCACATTCAGGAATTCAAGAATATCCTGTCTAAAAATGATGCAGAAAAGCCAGCCCACTCACTGATTCCCGCTCCTGCACAACTGAAATGAGAGACTGAAGATTTGTTAAAACATACACATCTTCTTGCTCAAGGTGAAAACATCTGGATAAAATCATAGGTTGGTGACAGGATAAAAGACCCAGGTACTTTAGCGGCACACCAAGTGAGGCTTACCGCGAGCAGACGGCTGTACTCACTCTGGTTTCTCTTCATAACGTACAAGTCTTTCTTCTTTTACTGAAGACTTCCTTGGAGGGGAACGCCGATGAGTTGAAACTACTTTTGGTGGGCTTTGCTGTTTGGCCGAGCCTTTTGTACTTCTGAAAAACAAATATGCTGCCCTTAACTAGACTCAGAGTCTTAACAGCAGCTAAATAATAGAAGCATGACCCTTGGCCATTTTCATGGGTTGTGGACAGCGACTGAGACGACAGGACTCCCCCTGACTGTGACCCGGACCGACCCAAAAGATACTTCAATCGGGAGGGGTGTGGGAAAACAAATTGGCCAGACACGTTAGGGAAAGTTAGGGAGAGACTAGGGTACTGGAGACTTAGAGGACTAACACTAGAAGGAAAGGTTTTAATCATCATGGCAGTGATTTTACCTTTGATTTACTCATCAGCTCTGTTTTTATCCCACCCAGGAAAGAGATTTTAGACCTGGAACAAGCCTCCTTTTATTTCCTGTGGAGGGCCAAGTGGGAACGAGTGAAAAGAATAGTGATGAAGATGGGATGGGATCATACCTCAGAAGATTGAAGACTTTACCCTCTGATCTTAAAGTACCTGGGTCTTTTATCCTGCCACCAAACTATGCTTTTATCCAGACTTTTTTTTAAATGTTTATCTTGCATGGGCTGGCTTTTCTGCATCATTTTTAGACAGGATATTCCTGAATTCCTGAATGTGATGACTATGGAAACTTCGGTAGGCCTGGTCACGATTTCACGACAGGGAGATTTATCCCTGAAGGTTATTGAGAGTTTAACTCAGCAGAATTTGATTGTACAAAGTCAACACAAACAAAGAAATGTGTTTCCACCCTGTTTCGAACAGGGGACCTTTCACGTGTTAGGCGACGTGATAACCACTACACTACAGAAACTGATGAAACAAGTTTTTGCATGTTCATAGGGAAATACACCATTAATATTTTACTGTAAATGTTTAAAATGCTGTTAGACATGTTCATTTTTGACACATAGAGATTTTAAACTGGAGTCGTAAGCTTTCAAAGGCCATGGACCACCACCAGCATGTTCACGTTTCTAACAAATTTTCCCCACTCAGTGATACTCCCGCTGAGAAACCAACTCTGGTCATCGGCAGCTCTATTTTGAGAAACGTGAAGTTAGCGAAGCCAGCAGCCATAGTTAAGTGATGCTGTTCCTATTTTCCTCTATTAATGACGAGTAGTACGCTGCTCTGGCATTACGGAGGGCCTTCCTATAAGTTTAAAGACTATCTTGCCAGATTAAACGAGAATTTTTCCAGTTTGGTGGAACGCCAATCTTCTGAAGTTTCCGCGATATTTGCTTTAATTTGCAAGTTTCAGTGTTATACCATGGAGCTAACCGTCTTTGTTTTATTATCTTCTTTTTTAGAGGGGCAACAGGGTCGAGTGTCGTTCGCAGCGATCCTGCTGCACTATCAACAAAATGATCGATTCGGGAGGGACTGAAATTAGCATAGGAGTCCTCCGTTACTTTGGGACTTGGTAATGAATTAAATGCTAATGGAATCACATCCTTAAATTTAGCTCCAGCACTATCAGATAGACATCTTGTATAGAAGGTTTTGCCTACTGGCGTGTAGTTCAGCAGTATAAACTCAAAAGTTATCAAACAGTGGTCAGACAGAAAGGGATTCTGTGGGAACACTATTAAATGTTCAATTTCAACACCATAGACCAGAACAAGGTCGAGGTGTGGTTAAAAGGTGAGTCGGTTTATGAACACTTTGAGAGAAGCCAATAGAATCTAATAGAGAGATAAACGCAGTACTAAGGCTATCATTCTCATCGTCCACATGAATATTAAAATCCCCTACAATAACAACTTTGTCCGTTTTTAGCACTAAATTTGACAAAAACTCTGCAAATTCGGATAAGAATTCAGAGTATGGACCAGGTGCTCGGTACACTATAACAAATTGAACTGGTTCAGAGTATGGACCAGGTGCTCGGTACACTATAACATATAGAACTGGTTCAGAGTATGGACCAGGTGCTCGGTACACTATAACAAATAGAACTGGTTCAGAGTATTGACCGGGTGCTCGGTACACTATAACAAATAGAACTGGTTCAGAGTATGGACCAGGTGCTCGGTACACTATAACAAATAGAACTGGTTCAGAGTATTGACCGGGTGCTCGGTACACTATAACAAATAGAACTGGTTCAGAGTATGGACCAGGTGCTCGGTCCACTATAACAAATAGAACTGGTTCAGAGTATGGACCAGGTGCTCGGTACACTATAACAAATAGAACTGGTTCAGAGTATGGACCAGGTGCTCGGTACACTACAGTGGTGTGAAAAAGTGTTTGCCCCTTCCTCATTTCCTGTTCCTTTGCATGTTTGTCACACTTAAGTGTTTTGGAACATCAAACCAATTTAAACAATAGTCAAGGACAACACAAGTAAACACAAAATGCAATTTGTAAATGAAGGTGTTTATTATTAAAGGTGAAAAAAAATCCAAACCATCATGGCCCTGTGTGAAAAAGTGATTGCCCCCTAAACCTAATAACTGGTTGGGCCACCCTTAGCAGCAACAACTGCAACCAAGCGTTTGCGATAATGTGCAATGAGGCTTTTACAGCGTCCTGGAGGAATTTTGGCCCACTCATCTTTACAGAATTGTCCTATTTCAGTTACATTAGAGGGTTTTCGAGCATGAACGGCCTTTTTAAGGTCATACCACAACATCTCAATAGGATTCAGGTCAGGACTTTGGCTAGGCCACTCCAAAGTCTTCATTTTGTTTTTCTTCAGCCATTCTGTGGTGGACTTGCTGGTGTGTTTAGGATCATTGTCCTGCTGCAGAACCCAAGTTCGTTTCAGCTTGAGTACACGAACAGATGGTCGGACATTCTCCTTCAGGATCTCTTGGTAGACAGCAGAATTCATAGTTCCTTTTATCACGGCAAGTCTTCCAGGTCCTGAAGCAGCAAAACAGTCCCAGACCATCACACTACCACCACCATATTTTACTGTTGGTATAATGTTCTTTTTATGAAATGCAGTGTTCCTTCTATGCCAGATATACTTGGACACACACCTTCCAAAGAGTTCCACTTTTGTCTCATAGGTCCACAGAATGTTGTCCCAAAAGTCTTGGGGATCATCAAGATGTGTTGTGGAGAAATTGAGACGAGCTTTGATGTTCTTTTTGCTCAGCAGTGGTTTTCTCCTTGGAACTCTGCCATGCAGGCCATTTTTGCCCAGTCTTTTCCTGATGGTGGAGGCATGAACGCTGACCTTAACTGAGGCAAGTGAGGCCTGCAGTTCTTTGGACGTTGTTGTGGGGTCTTTTGTGACCTCTTGGATGAGTCGTCGCTGCGCTCTTGGGGTAATTTTGGGTGGCCGGCCACTCCTGGGAAGGTTCACCACTGTTCCATGTCTTCGCCATTTGTGGATAATGGCTCTCACTGTGGTTCGCTGGATTTTCAAAGCTTTGGAAATGGCTTTATAACCCTTTCCAGACTGATAGATCTCAATTACTTTCTTTCTCAATTGTTCCTGAATTTCTTTGGGTCTCGGCATGATGTGTAGCTTTTAAGGATCTTCTGGTGGACCTTACTGTGTCAAGCAGCTCCTATTTAAGTGATGCCTTGATTGTGAACAGGTGTGGCAATAATCAGGTCTGGGTGTGGCTAGAGAAATTGAACTCAGGTGTGGACAACCACAGTTATAGTATGTTTTAACAAGGGGGGCAATCACTTTTTCACACAGGGCCATGATGGTTTTGATTTTTTTTCACCTTTAATAATAAACACCTTCATTTACAAATTGCATTTTGTGTTTACTTGTGTTGTCCTTGACTATTGTTTAAATTGGTTTGATGTTCCGAAACACTTAAGTGTGACAAACATGCAAAGGAACAGGAAATGAGGAAGGGGGCAAACACTTTTTCACACCGCTGTATGTATGTACAACATCCAACTTCAACATAAGAGGAATGTAGAACTATATGGATGTGAAAGCAGTTGTAAATAGTCTCTGTCACAGTAACATTTGTTTTGGTTAAAATCAACAAATAATTGTGATAATTAATTGTGATCTCAACATTGATCAAAAGAATTGTGATTATCATTTTGACCACCTCTCCGGGGAACCATCACCTTATCGTGGTGGAGAGGTTTGTGTGTCCCTATGAACCTGAGGGCTGTGTTGTCTGGAGCTTTGTGCTCCTGGTAGGGTCTCCCATGGAAAAGTGGTCTCAGGGGAGGGGCCAGACAAAGAATGGTTCAAAAACCCTAATGGAAAAACAAGGAAGGGATCAAGGGACCCGGTGGAAGTCCGGGGCCCCCGTCTGGAGCCAGGCCCAGACGGCGGGCTTGTCAGCGAGCACCTGGTGGCCGGGTTTGCCACGGAGCCCGGTCGGGCACAGCCCAAAAAAGCTACGTGGCACCTCTCCCTCCAGCCCATGGGCCCACCACCTGTGGGAGGAACCAATGGGGTCGGGTGTGCTGCCGTATGGGTGGCAGCGAAGGTCAGGGGCTTTGACAGACCAGACCCGGGCGGCAGAGGCTGGCTCTGGGGACGTGGAATTTCACCTCTCTGTGGGGGAAGGAGCCGGAACTTGTGCAGGAGGTGGAGCGCTACCAGTTAGATCTGGTGGGGCTTACCTCTACGCACAGTCTCGGTTCTGGAACCGTACTCCTGGATAGGGGTTGGACTCTGTCCTACTCTGGAGTTGCCCAGGGTGTGAGGCGCCGGGCGGGTGTGGGGATATTCACAAGCCCCCGGCTGAGCGGCGCTGCGTTGGAGTTTACCCCGGTGGACAAGAGGGTCGCTTCCCTACGCCTGCGGGTGATGGGGGGGGGAAACTCTGACTGTTGTTTGTGCATATGCACCAAACAAGAGTTCGGAGTATTCGGCCTTCTTGGAGACCTTGAATGGAGTCCTGTATGGGGCTCCAGTAGGGACTCCATAGTTCTGCTGGGGATTTCAACGCACACGTGGGTGATGATGGAGATACTTGGAGAAGCGTGATTGGGAGGAACGGCCTCCCTGATCTTAACCAGAGTGGTTGTCTGTTGTTGGACTTCTGTGCTAGTCATGGATTGTCCATCACAAACACCATGTTCGAACATAGGGAGGCTCATAAGTGTACGTGGTACCAGAGCACCCTAGGCCAGAGGTCAATGATTGATTTTATAATTGTTTCATCTGATCTGAGGCCGTATGTTTTGGACACTCGGGTAAAGAGAGGGGCAGAGCTGTCAACTGATCACCATCTGGTGGTGAGTTGGGTCAGGGGGTGGGGGAAGACTCTGGACAGACCTGGTAAGCCCAAACGGGTAGTGCGGGTAAATTGGGAACGTCTGGAGGAGGCCCCTGTCCAACAGACTTTCAACTCACACCTCCGGCGGAGCTTTTCGGGCATCCCTGTGGAGGCTGGGGGCATTGAACCTGAGTGGACAATGTTCAAAGTTTCCATTGCTGAAGCTGCGGCGAGCTGTGGTCTTAGGGTCTTAGGTGCCTCAAGGGGCGGTAACCCGTGGTCAGGAAGCCGTCCGACTGAAGAAGGAGTCTTTCCGGGATATGTTATCCCGGAGGACTCCGGAGGCAGTTGCAAGGTACCGACGGGCCCGAGGGCTGCAGCCTCTGCCGTGACAGAGGCAAAGCAGCGGGTGTGGGAGAAGTTCGGAGAAGACATGGAGAAGGACTTTTGGTCGGCACCAAGGTGCTTCTGGAAAACCGTTCGCTACCTCAGGAAGGGGAAGCGGGAATCATCCAAGCTGTGTACAGTAAGGATGGGACGTTGTTGACCTCAACTGGGGAGGTAATAGAGCGGTGGAAGGAGCACTTTGAGGAACTCCTAAATCCAGCTGACACGCCCTCTGTGGTAGATTCAGAGCTGGAGGATGATGGGGGATTGTCGTCAATTTTCATTCTCTGAATGAATCAGCTGATTGGTTGGCAGTGCCACCGCCACACAGAGACTAGTCAGCTGCTGCCACTGCAACTGGCAAAACTGTTTTTATGCACGCCGCCATCATCCGTTCCCTCTGAATTAACTTTCTCTAAATGTGGAGAGGTTGTGAGCAAAAAGAAAACAGGCTCAGTCCAAAAATGTAGAAAAATAATGTTCCTTAATAAAAAATGTCGCCATAGTTTCCCAAGCACCCTTTCCCCAATACCCAATATACAATACACAAATCCATCCACCGTTGTCATCTGTTGCTGCATTTTCTCTGTGTTGTCTTGCTGCGTAACTTTGTTTTAAATTCAGCATAAGATATTGTCTCATCACGTTGTGTAACATGGATCGCGAATGGTTTGAAGGATTCTAGTGTCCTTTAACCCTGGCAAACAAAGAAGGTCCAGGAATTTCACCTCCCATAGCTCATAACTCTTTTCATCTCCATCAAACAGAAGCCGCGACCAGCAGCTACCGTGGCTTGTATCTGCAGCCCGTCTGCTCATGGTGCTAACAGCATGCTAATCTTCACCGTACACCGGTGGGAACACACTCTATAACTCTCTCTGGGTTTCTCTGGGCCCATAACCTGTTGGCAGAGCAGCATGTTACAGTGGCTACTCGTGAACCCGATTTTCATAGCACCAAACTTGGAGGAAAAGAAAAGACAAGAGACGCTCTGCTCCTTCTCATGGCACTCACACTGCAACTGCAATCAGCTGTGTGCAGGAGGACTTTTATTAACCACGCCCACAGTGGGCTGGTTCCAGTGAATGTGGCGTCTCTCTCTGTGGCAAAGTTAGTTCTGGCCAGCTCTGGAATAAAGTTCTGGTTTTCAGTGATGTACCTGTTTAATTGTCTGATGTTTTCTTGTTCCTGGTCTGGGAGCCTCCTGGAGAAGTTGATCTCAGGGGTCAACACCTGGGCTCTAGGGAAGGCAGGTTTACCCATTCTCACAGCCCGGTGGAGCTGTTTAACAGTTGTTTGTTCTGGTGTCTGTGTGGTGGGCTGGGGGCTCTATTGGTGACAGGGGCTTTTCAGGAGCTGTCACAGAGGCTCTGTACCAGCTTGGTTTCAACTTTGTTAAGTGTCTCTTGCGTTAATTTCCTTTCGATATGTGATTTGGACCAAGCAGAGGTGCCAGTTGGTGCTACACAGCTGGATTAGAATCTGTTTATCCCTCTCTATGCTGTCTAGATAGTGGTTGCGTAGGATTATCGTGGTGTTTTGTACCCAATATCTTGCATTTCCATCAATCAGTGACAGGGTGGCAGCACTAGGTGCTGCTGGCTTAATAGCAGTAGCAAGATTATGTGTCATTTAAGGTTATGGGTAGGGGGGTTAGGGGTTAAGGTTGGGTTAGCATTTATGGTTTAACCCTCCTAACCCGAGAGACTCGCCCACGAGCCTAAAAGCACCTCTGATTCATAGTTCAATCATTAACCATCCATAACACATAGAAACTCGCCGAAAATTGTGGCTAAAAGCTAACGAGTTAGTGGTTACGGAGGTCTTTTCCGGGTCCTTCTAGCCTCTACAGGTGATTTTCTATCCAGCCTGGAACTTCTGCCTTTTTTGGGGTTCGTTGAGCATTAAATCCATACCTTTACATCCAAGATTTATCCACTTTTTGTCCATAATTCATCGCGTTTCGCTCAATTCTGCCGCTAGCGCCGTCCGTCCTTTGTGTACGGAAGTCAAGGACTCCATATATGGGGTGCATGCCCATATATGGGAGACAACGTCACCCAAAGAGTATGGAAGGCCAAAAGGCTGTATGGAAGGCCAAACGGTTGTATGGAAGGCCAAACGGTTGTATGGAAGGCCAATAGGAGAACTGTTTTAGACACATAATTGCTTGTGTAGCATTGCTGTGGGTGTAATATCAATAAATATGACATTATGTTGATTATTGGCATAAGTAAATGTCATGAGGGCAAAAGCGTCTGGACTTTCTTTGAAAAAATGCATGTATTTTGTCAACTGTATAAGTTATAATGATTATTTCTTCACAATGTGACTCCCAAGACATATGAGAAGTGTTTTAGAGAGTAAAATGGCTTAGGTTTTATTGATCTGTGTGTGATATCAATACATATCTGGAAGATTCATGTTCCGTTTTGTTTATTTATTTGTCTTTAAGGTCCTACAACCATTTTTAACATGCAGGTGAGCTCACTGCAGCCCAAATATTCTAATAACCCAGTTTGTCCTGAAAAAAATGATGTTCATATCTTGACTGTAGACAACAGGGTTGATGTTTTACAAGCTTTTTTATAAAATAAATCCAGACGGACAATGAACTGTAAAAATGGCCTTAGGGCTAGGAGGGTTAAGATCAATAATGTAATAAAGTTGGCGTGTTTATATTAATTGGCTTCATTTCAATATTATTCCAAATGATAGTGTACCCACTGCTGAGCATATGACTCGCCTTCATACACCCTACTTCCCTGCCAATGATTACTGGATCACATACTTGCTTTTAGAGAAAAAGAGAACTAAAAATGTTTGGTTTTACCTGTCAGACATTGTTTAAAGAAAAAGAAAAGGATTTATTACTAAACAATACTTATTATAAAGACTAACTTTTAATATTGACCAAATATAGTAGGATTACTAAATGTATGCAGTAGTAAAAACAGATATTTTGTTTAAAAGTCAATCTAAACATTATAAATTATGTGTGTAAATTGTTTCCCAACCTTCCTAATATCTTCTTCCTCCAAAACGTTGTTTAGTAGAACAATAAAGTTGTGGACAGTAATTGGGTCTTCTGGCACTAGGTGGGGGTCCAACCTAAGATCTGGTGCTAGGTGGGGTCCAACCTAAGATCTGGTGCTAGGTGGGGATCGAACCTAAGATCTGGTGCTAGGTGGGGGTCCAACCTAAGATCTGGTGCTAGGTGGGGCTCCAACCTGTGACCTTTGGATCTACATTAAGCTTCCCTTATTTCTCAGAAACATTCAAATTTCAGCAATTAAATTAAAATCTGACTTAAAAGAAGCGATAAAACACTTACACTTTGTGAGTGATTTAGCATCTTTCTCTCATTTCTTCTTTTTTCCTCCTTTTCCTCTTCCTTTTCCTCTTTTTCCTTCTTCCCTCCCTCTTCCCCTTTTTCCTCTTCTCCCCCCCCCTTTACAGACTATTGTTCCCCAGCTTACCTCTGACCCATTGAGGGCTGTGTACACCCATTATGAGGTTTTCAAAGAGTAGTGCAGGGAGATATGATCCGCTGTGAGCACGGTGTATTTTATTTTGAAAATTAACCGCATGTTTTATTTTGTGTTTGTGCTCAACTTCCTTCCAATATCTGTACATGATCGGCTGGACTTCAGCAGAGGTTCTGGATGTCAGCGGAAGTTCTGGACATCAGCAGAGGTTCTGGACGGCTGGACATAAGCTGAGGTTCTGGACACCTGCGGAGGTTCTGGACGTCAGCGGAGGTCCCGGATGTCAGTGTAGGTTCTGGACGTCAGCGGAGGTTCTGGACATCAGCGGAGGTTCTGGACATCAGCGGAGGTTCTGGACATCAGCAGAGGTTCTGGACGTCAGCGGAGGTTCTGGACAGCTGGACGTCAACGGAGGTTCTGGACGGCTGGACATCAGCTGAGACTCTGGACGGCTGAACGTCAGCAGAGGTTCTGGATGTCAACGGAGGTTCTGGATGGCTGGATGTCAGCGGAATTTCTGGACGTCAGCGGCGGTTCTGGACGTCAATGGAGGTTCTGTACAGCTGCATGTCAGCTGAGACTCTGGACGGCTGGACGTCAGCGGAGGTTCTGGACGTCAGCGGAGGTTCTGGACGTCAGCGGAGGTCCTGGATGTCAGCGGAGGTTTTGGATGTCAGCGGAGGTTTTGGATATCAGCGGAGGTTTTGGATATCAGCGGAGGTTCTGGATGTCAGCGGAGGTCCTGGATGTCAGCGGAGGTTTTGGATGTCAGCGGAGGTTTTGGATGTCAGTGGAGGTTTTGGATATCAGCGGAGGTTTGGGACATCAGCGGAGGTTCTGGACATCAGCGGAGGTTCTGGACGGCTGGACGGCAGCGGAGGTTGTCAAACCTCAGATTTAGGAGAAACAATTCAGATTCAGTTCTGGCTGTGGAACAGTGGATTAGCAGTTCAACCTTGCAAGACTACTTGAAGGGGCTTGGGAGTCTGCCCATCCAGTCTACATGTGCTTTGTTGACTTGCAGAAGGCTTACAATCAAATCCCTTGGGCGGTAGCATGTCGTCAGTGGGCATTGTTTGTGATTTTCATGGACAGGATATTAAGGCGCTGACGGGGGAGGAGAGTGTCAGGTTTGGGGACTTGAGAACAGCTTGAACTGCTCTGGGACTTGAAACAGATTGTCTGCCTGTCATTTACGAGGAGTGCAGTGGGACCCCGCTGATCCAAGTGGGTATGCAGGCAAAGTGTTGCTTATCACCTGAAAAGACCTTTACTCTGCCTCTGATTGGGTTACCCTGACATTCTTACCCTAACCCAAACATCTCAATCCTACTAGTACTAGTACTAGCCAATACCTTTGACGTGCCTTCAGCATCCTCAGGTTCACCCTTGTCATGTATTTACAAAAAGTTGCAATGGAAGATATGAATGTTTTACTACTTTGAAAAGATTAGGGATTCATCTTTCAGAATCAGTAACCCAATTGTATGTTGTCCATACATTGTGTGTATTACAATGTATTTTAAAAAAGTCATAGAAATGTAAACTGTGTCTACATAAGAGCAAGTTGTGTACTACATGTGTAGTATTGCCAGAAACTAGTGACAACTCTTCCAAAGACACTAAACCCACTCCGATTAGACCAACACAAGTCAATGCTATTTCTATGTTAACCTAGAAGTTAAAATTCCCTTTTGAAGTCACAGTGACATGAATCTATGTTCTTGTCAAAATATTTTAACAGCAGATATAATTACTTACGTGTCTGCAGCCAGTATAACAACCAATTAAATTTTAATCACTTAAAGTGAATTATAACTGTATTCATGTGTATTTTTTACAGTTGTAGTTCTCCTACTCTTGTCATCGTCCACTCGATATTGGTAATAATGGTGATATTGCCTTTGAAATTTAATACTAGCTTCACTGTCGGCATTATGGTTGAGGAGCTATTCTTGATTCATTTTCTTTATTTTAGGAGTTTTTGCCTGAAGGATAGAGCTAATTTCTAAGATGTTTCATTGTCGTCGCACATTTCAAACTTTTATTGAAAAACGTAACATTTCCTTGTGAAAAGAGACCTAAACCCCCACCAAATGCATGCACCTCTTCCACTAACCTAGGGAACACACTGGTCATAGCATTCAGCTCTTTATTGTGATTGTTTATTGTGTAATATGTTCGGCTGTTGACACTGTATACTGAGTGTTTTTTTCATACTGTACCAAATACAAATTTCATTCACCATCACTACATCTGGAACCATGAACGAGCAAATGCTAGCTTGACCCCTTTTTAAATTGCAGGAGGTTTTAATAACATGGACAAAGAAAAGTATTGTGGAAGTCTCTGCCAATGTTAGCAAGGCTGTTTGTTTGACAATAGCTTCATAATGAACAATATCCAATATCTGGCTTGTTTTGACATTACTAGAATTTCATGTGTTCACATCAAGAGTGGAGTTTCTTACATTTTCACTAGAAGCCTCCAAAAAGACTTTGAAAAGGCTAACTTCTGACCCCATCTCACATCTTTTTATGTAATTATTTTGGATTATGTCTTGGGCATTTCTAGGCCTTTATTGACAGGCCAGGGTGACATGCAGCAAAGGGCCACAGGTTGGGGTCGGAGCAAACATCCACACATGGGCACCAACTGAGCCATCCGGGCGCCCCCCCATCTCACATTTAGCATGATCAGTCATAACGTCATTAAGTTTTTAGTCAAGATTTTACGACCAAGACTTCAAACTTGCGTTAATATCAAACAAGATTGATTTTGTTGGAACGTCAAGACAGGAAAAAGACTGACTGGGACTGAGATTTATGAGCACCTTCCACCAACGCTAGCTCCAACTCTAGCAAGGCTCTCATGATTTCTCTTGAAAAGGGGGTTGGAAATATGTAATAGAAACCATTTGCCAGATTGGTTGGCTTAATTGGTTTATTGCCTATTTTTTTTACTATATCTGCTTTAAATGAAAAATTGTGTCTGTCTGCCAGTAAACATTCATGAGTGGTATAAAAATCTAATAAAACAATACTCTCAACTACAACAGTCACATGTTAAAGACATTTTAAGATATTTATAAAGGCACATGTGACTGTTATAGAAGGTAAGTGCACTTTAGTAAAAAAATGCTGACAACATGACCAGATATCTCAGGGGAAGTTCCAGCCCTGTGGTGGTTGTGGGAAACAGTTAATTTGCAAAAACAGATGAAAGCCATTCTCAAACAGTGGAAACCAACACAGTTATTCCCTCAAGTGCACACATAAAGACATGATTTCTGCAAATACACAAAAACAGAGATATCTGTTTTTGCAAATAAACCTTTGTTTGTATTGTGTGTGTGTAATATTGAAAGACTTTTTTAGAGCAACAAATTCAGAATAAAACTACAGAATTAGAAATGATCTGTGAGAAAATTAATTGATCAGTTGTTACATAGTAGATGTTGAGATTACTCTTCTGTGTGTCAGCCATAGAAAACAATTCTTACATTGGATGCCATAAAAGATGATGAAATGTCATGTATCGTCAGTATTGTTACAGAAGAAATGAAAAACTGATCAGTGTTGCTACATCACTTCATTTTGGCTGTGCTGAAAAACGTCTTCAGGTGTTTAGAAATGTCTTTCATTTTGAGTCCGTACATGATTGGATTAAACAGAGGATGGTACAAAATAACTTGTAATGTCATTATTAAATGCACAGTTTTTGGAAAATCTGGCTCCAGTCCAACAATAATCACATCATATGCACACAAACAGGAACAGTTGATCAAAACTATCAGATGAGGTAAACTGGTGTATGTAAAAAGAATGAAAAGCACAGGGACAAGCGCAACTGTTACGAGCCAAAGTAGTCTAGGGGTATTTATAACATTTTTTTATGTTTTACATGTTCAAATAAACTACTACTACTACAAAAATTAATAAAAAATTTCATCACAAAAAAAGCTTTTTAAAGATCAATAAAATCGCTATCACATAGTTTTTGTTTTCAATACAATGTGTTAATCTTTCTTTTTTGTAAGATTAGTTTTTGGGCATTTGTATAGGACAGTTGAATACCTGCTGCTGGAGTCTGGTTTTTGGTCTTCTGCGTACCACTGTTTTTTGGGGGGATGGCAGGACATCATGTATTTTATTGTTTTTTATTGTGTTAACTGATCTTCCAAGTGTTACTTGGTTTCTGTTAGAGTGTTAGAGTGAGTGTCTCCATAGTATTTACAGGCTGACGGTCATAACAAATTCCCAGCCCTGGATAGAAAACAAAGGAAAACCCTGGGAGAGGAAATTCAAGAGGAGATCCATACCTCCAAGGACGGCTGTGTGCTTTGGATGGGAAATAACAATAATATCAAAAAGTCCAAGAATATAAACACTTCCATGAATTTAAAATCAGTTCTGCAGTTCATCATTCACAAAATGCAACTAAGGCTGTTGTTTGTCACTAGGTAGCCTGTAGTCTACAAATAGTGCTAGTAAGTAAATCATATCACAGAAAAATAATATGCTATCTTTTCAATTATTCTTTTCCACTATGAAAACATATTCATTACACTTATAACTCCTTATCTACTTTATTTAGCTAAATCAGACACTAAATACAAGTTACACTCATGTTATATGCTCTTGAAACAGAAAATACTGATAAAAATGTCCACAATAGCAACAATATTTAGTTTTACCACAGAAGCAAACATAAAACTTCAGTTTGCATTTTCTCGACTGAACAATCTCTTCATGTGTTTATAAATTTCTTTCATTTTCAGTCCATATATGATCGGATTAAAAGAGGATGATATAAAATTATTTGTAAAGACATGCTTAAATAAACAGTTTTGGAAAAATTTGTTTCCAGTCGAGCTAGAAGTACATCATATGTACTCAGACAGGAAAAGTTGATCAGAACCAACAGGTGGGGTAAACAGGTCTGTGCAGCTTTTCTCCTGACTTCTCTACTACTTAGATAGGTTACTATAAATATCCTGGTGTATGTAAAGAGTATGAAGAGTACAGGGAGCGGTACAGCACTTACAAAAATAATCAATCCATATATATTCATCACTGTTGAACTTACACAGTGAAGCTTCTGAACTGTGCTGTTGCAAATTATTCCTTTCAAACTAAAGTAACAGAGTTTTTATTAGCATTTAGAAACAGTCCCACTGAAACTGGACAAGCAGGCAGAAGCCAAGCTAAAATCAGGAAAATATTAACTGTTGTTTTTGTCATGATAGTGTGATATTGCAGAGGTTTACATAGACACATACCTGTAGGCCATGACTGACAACAGGAAGTATTCTGAACAGGCTAGAGTGTAATATATAAACCACTGAAAAAGACAGGCTGAATAAGATATGATCTGTTGTTCAGATAAAAAGTCAATCAAAAGCTTTGGATAGAGAGCAGTGCTGTAAAGAACAGAGTTAATTAACAAAGCTGCAATGAAAATGTACATAGGCTTATGGAGGGATTTGTTAATCACTATGATGCACACAATGGTAGAATTACTGCAGATTATAAGAATATATGCTGTAAACATGATCACAAAATAAAGATATCTGTATTTCTGCACTTCCACATGACCATCAAAAGTTATATATGTTACATTTAACTTGTTATCCATTAAGATTGTCTAAAACAAAATGTTAATGAATAAAACAGGTAAATTACTAGAAGTGTCATATAACCTGAGATTATCTTATTCAGTCATTACCTGACCTTGATACACACTGGTGTGGTCCGACCAACAGAACTGGATCTGTGTCCTGTTTGAGGTTTTTATCAGACTGCATCAACCTCCATGGATCTCATTAATCTCTCCAAAGGAAAAGCTACTAACATGTAAACAACTTGATCAGACTCTGGAGGCCTGAACTCATACATGTTGTTAAACTTTGTTTGCTCAGATTACATCACTCTGTCATATTAAGAATTGCACTCTTAGGACATGTTCTGATCAAAGATTTTCAAAGTGATGCAATGCACCGGTCTGCGGTGTTCTGAGACGTGCTAGTTTACACCACTAAGACAGGACGAGACAAAGGAAACTCTTCTTACATGTAAACAACTTTATCAAACTCTGGAGGCCTGAACTCATACATGTTGCTGTTAGATTTAGATTTTTCTAGTAATGTGAGTCTGTGTGATCAAACTCCTGAGAACTCATGACCTAAACGCATAGGTATTGTTTGGCTTATCAATTTGTCCCAAAACCTCCCAGTTAAGATAATGAATGCTGTAAATATTTACAATAACAGCCCTAAAGAACCAACCAGGCCATTTTCAGCATGTAGCTTGCTACCTGGTAGTAGCACAGGGATTTTGGGAAAGGCAACACACAAAGAGTGTGACAAAAAATGTACTTCCATGTATCCAGACTAACCCAGACCTGGCCCGCACCTCGTGTTATGAAAACAAAACGTTATAGATTGAAATGTTTTCTATTTTGAAATCAATTTATTGATTTCCAATATACAGTAGACCAGGCAGGTGTAGGTGCTACGGACCGAAGTTAAATCTGTGACACTTACGGATCATTCCTTCCCCACAGTTAGGCCGAACCACCATTATAGTTCAACCATTATAGTGTGCTATGTAGCTCTGCAGCTTGACCAAGTTACAGTGAGTTAGGTATATGCCAATAAAGCGGTTGCAATTATTAAAACTCCCCTGACGATGCTTGCTGCAATATTATAACAAAACGGCAAGTGAAAAAGAACGTGTTGGGTATCAGTATAGTGACAGATTCATCCATCTATCCATCTTGTCCGCTTATCCGGTAGTGGGTCTCGGGAGCAGCTCCAGCAGAGGACCCCAATCTTCCCTTTCCCGAGCCACATTAACCAGCTCCGACTGGGGATCCTGCCCCAGGCCAGGTTGGAGATATAATCCTCCACTCGTCCTGGGTCTTCCCAAGGCCTCCTCCCAGCTGGACGTGCCTAGACCACCTCCTTAGGGAGGCGCCCAGGAGGCATCCTGAACCACCTCAACTGGCTCCTTTCAACGTGAAGGACCAGCAGCTCTTCTCCGAGCTCCTCACAGATGACTGTGCTACTCCCCAATCTCTAAGGAGACGCCAGCCACCCTCCTGAGGAAACCCATTTTGGCCGCTTGTACCCTGGATCTTTTGGGGTCATGAGCTGGCCTTCATGACCATAGGTGAGGCTAGGAACCACAACTGACTGGTAGATGGAGAGCTTTGCCTTCTGGCTCAACTCTATTTTCGTCACAACAGTGCGATAAATGAAATGTAACACCAAACCTGCTGCGCCGATTCTCAGACCAACCTCCAGCTCCATGGTCCCTTCATTCGTGAACAAGACCCCGAGGTATTTAAACCCCTTCACTTGGGGTTCCTTCACCGACCTGAAGAGGGCACTCCATCGGTTTCCTGCTGAGAACCATGGCCTGAGATTTAGAGGTGCTAATCCTGATCCCGGCCGCTTCACACTTGTCAGCGAACCGATCCAGTGAGTGCTGAAAGTCACAGGCTGATGATGCCTTCGCCGCACCTTCCTCAGTATCTCCCTGGGGACCTGGTCATAAACCTTCTCCAGAGCCACAAAACTCATGTAGACCAGTTGGGCATACTCCCAGGCTACCTCTAGGATCCTTGCGCGAATGAAGATCTGATTCGTTCCACGACCAGGACGGAATCTGCATTGTTCCTCTTCAATCCGAGGTTCAGCTATCTGCCGAATCCTCCTTTCCAGCACCTTGAGTAGACTTTACCAGGAGGCTGAGAAGTGTGATACCCCTGTAATTGGCACACACCCTCTGGTCCCCCTTTTTGAAGAGGGGAACCACCACCCCGGTCTGCCACTCCTTAGGCACTGTCCCAGACTTCCACGCAATGTTAAAGAGGCGTGTCAACTGAGACAGCCCGTCCACACCCAGAGCAGCATTTCTGGACGGATCTCATCATCCCTGGGGCCGGTCAGCTCTAGCGTTGCTGTGGTAACTGTACACTGACAAACCAGCAGACAGTTTCCAGGGCCATGTAGAGATGCACGCCAAAAGGAGAAAAAAAACAAGAAACGCAGCTACTTTTAAACATTATCAAAGACTTGGAAAAGTGCTTCTGGATATGAGCCAACCTTCTCAAGAAGCTGGTTGAAGGAATGAAAGAAGGACGCTGTGTTCCCACGCTGCAACAAGTCCTCCACCGCTGGAACACGCTGAAATATTATATATTATATACTATGTAATACTGTGTGCATGGAAAGGTAGTCGCAGCTTTACCTGCAAACACCTCCACCGTGGCTTTGATTCAGTTAGTTTAAAGGCCTCTTCTCTAAAGGAAACAAGCCAATATGGTTGTAGTTGGGCTCCAGAACGATGCATTAAAGTGTTTTCTGATCATAGAGCTTGTCAGAGCCTTCTGAAATTGTAAAATAAAACACATGAGCCTTTATTCTCTGCCACTGCTGGGGTTAAAGGGATAGTTGGGAGTTTTTGAAGTGGAATTGTATGAGGTACTTATCTATGAGTACTATTTGTAGATTAAGTGCATTTTGAGGCTGATTCTTTTTGCTTTGACTTTTTACATTTTAAATTAGGGCTGTGCAATTAATCAAATGTTGATTGTGATTTTAATTCCGGCTACAAACGATCCCAAAAACAATGTTATCTAGAAAAACTATTATTATTATTAGAAATTATTTTGCACATTACATCTAGCATTAAACTCTTATTTAGTCTGATTGACCTCTGGAAGGCTAAATCACTTTTTCTTGTGGCATTTAGGCCTTTATTGTTACAGCTTAAGATATGAAAATATATTAAAAAGTTAAAAGGGGAAAAGTACGAAGGTAAATTTAACAGTTCTAGGATTTTTTACTGTTGATTTGTTTCACTGTTTCGATGTTGTTTTTGCAGATTGAAGATTGTTGTTAAAGTGTAATCAGCTGATGTGTTTAATTGTTCTCAGAAGAAGAAGAAATAATGACCTGTTGACCAATTACTCTGATAATGACTTCAGCCAACGTTGCTACCTGTTAAAAGCCCCCCCCCCCAGCCCCGGTGCTGGCTGTGGTTGTGATAGCTGTTGTTTCTCAGTTGTCCCCTGAGGAACACTGTGACCACTGGGTGATAATTATCTGGCTGCAGTAAGGCCCCCCCCCCCCCACCCCCCGAGACCTGGCATGGTGTCCATCCACGCTAATGACACTCATTACAGTCTCCTTACATCAGCCGTGGGCTTCTGTGGACGCCATATTGGTGGTGTTGAAATAGATTGCATCATACACACACACACACACACACACACACACACACACACACACACACACACACACACACACACACACACACACACACACACACACACACCACACACACACACACACACACACAATAAACTAAATTAAAAAGGAATCATAAAAGGTGTGGGGGGGTAACATTTAGAGAAAAACCCAGAATTTCCGAGATTAAAGACCTAAATTAACAGGCTTTCTAGAATTTGAGTTAGACCCACACAGCTGAGCCCTCCAAACCTGTTACAGATGTGTGGGTTCTTTCTGAAATACTAAAGATTCTTATTCTAATTAGAAAAGTAGATATAATGGCCCATATGAAGAAGTTTAGTCCTCCACACAGAGGCCCAGGGTTCAAATCCGACTTGCAGCAGGTTTCCTGCATGTTGTTCCCTTCATGTCCTCCTGTGTGCAAGTGTGTGTGTCTCTTTGCGTGTGTTTGTGTGTGTGAGTGTGTGTGAGTGTGTATGTGTATGTCTGTGTGTGTGTGTGTGTGTGTGTGTGTGTCTGTTTTGTGTGTGCAAGTGTGTGTCAGAATGTCAGTTTCTGTGTGTGTGTGTGAATGTGTGTGTGTTTATGAGTGTTTGAGTGTGTGTGTGTGTGTGTGTGTGTCTGCCTGTTTACGTGCATGCATGTGTGTGTGTGTGTGTGTGTGTGTGTGTGTGCAAGTGTGTGTGTGTATGTATGTGAGTGTGTGCGAGTGTGTGTGTCTGTTTGCGCATATTCGTGCGTGTGTGTGTGTGTGTAAGTTTGTGTGTGTGTGCGTCTGTTTGCGTGCGTGCATGTGTGTGTGTGA
>JABXJD010002591.1:0-49151 GCA_013375575.1 Percina caprodes
TTAACAAATAATGAAAATCTAGCCCGGTGGTCACGGCCTTCTCTGCCTCGGCCTCCGTGGGCATCTGGAGACCGGGTTTTGCATCGCAGCTGCTGTAAGAAAATCGTTGGATTTGCATTATTATCATAATATTTATTTTTGTTTTATCTAGTCTTCTTTGTTTTCTGTAGGAGTAGGGTACATATAGTATAGAATGGCTTCTGCACAAAAGTGAATGAGAGACTGATTTAATTTAGTGGAATATGTTTTGGGAAGAGTACTTTAAAAATCTCCTATCTGAGATTTTTGCTAAACCGCCTTTCAATCGACAGTCAAGGTAGCCTTTCACACCAAGGGCTCAGTCAGGGTTATAGCCAGGTTGATTGTGTTTGAATGGGTTAACCCCAGGTGGGTTGAAAAAACAAAATACTGTGCTTTACTTAGTCTTCACCATAGACTTAACCATGTATAACACTAGGATGTTCACAGCAACAGCAGAATATTCCTTTCCCAACAGTCCGCTGGCAGTGGCCGCCCGGATGTTCACTAGTCTGCCTTTTGCAGAGCTGTAGCAGAGTTACAGGCAAAACTGCTCCTAATTGTCTTTTTTCTGTCTGTTTCTTTAGAAACATCAAAGAAGAGGAGTTGGTCACATTGTGAAGGTGAGGGCCAGAGTGGCTACGATGGTGGTAGGTAGGCAGACTCAGACATTGTACGTTTCCAAAGATAATTATTTATTTCCAATGGTCTGCAGTACCTGGATAATTAAATACTCAAAATTTACAAACAATTACACATTCCACTAGTAGCAGCCCAGCCTCACCTCCTTCCCCCGGGAGGACAAATCCTACTCTTTATATAGGGTTGTCAATTCACACCCTACTGCTTCAGTCCACCCCATCCTAAAGCAGGTTGATCAAATCCATAACATTAATACCCAACAATCTCTTAACCTATGGAACTTTGTTACCAGTTCCCTCCTATCCTACTGACTTCAAACAGATCACGGTTATTCATACCTTGTCTTATATAAAAACCAAAAACAACCAAAATAAACATTCCTGTACACAAGAAACCCCTCTACTTGGTTTGGCCCGGTGATGTCATCCCTGTAGCCCTTTTCCTATAAAACAGGAAATGCTTAGGCCGGCCCCTCCCCAAACAATTGTCCTGCATGGTGGAACTAAACAAAGGAACAAATTGTAAGTATTAACACAGGGAAACCTTTAAACCATAATTAAACTTACAACCTAATAAAATGGAACTGAAACTAACATGACTGTGTGTTTACTTTACTAATGACTTGTACCGGACAAGTGGTGAGCAAACCCACTTCGTCACACACACATGCAGAGGTCCAAGCTGTGGAAAAACCGCTGAAAAGGTTCATTGAATCTGGTAAAGTACCAGGAAAGTCCGACTGTGTAGCCTGTATTAAGGCTTCCCCAGAAGCACTTCAAAGCAGAACGTGGATGGCGATAAAGTTTTATGTTAAAAATCGCATCACTGCCATTCAGCGTGAAAGTTCAAGATGTTACTGACTTTCATTTCGTCTTGCATGTTGTACCTGATCATGTTTTTTCTTTGGATCCCAGCAAGATGTTCTTTTTTGCTGCTATCAGACTCAGTTTCCTTTCTCTTTGGTGTTGAGGTTACTGGTCCTGTTAAAATAAGAAATCACTGTTCATCATCAATTTCTAAATCTCTTTTTGCTTGGCTCCATTCGTCCTAAGTAACTGCCGACTCATTGTAGCCTCTACTGCC
The DNA here is from genome assembly GCA_013375575.1 of Percina caprodes. NCBI lineage: Eukaryota > Metazoa > Chordata > Actinopteri > Perciformes > Percidae > Percina > Percina caprodes. Next base: position 1,744 of record JABXJD010002591.1, read on the forward strand.
ATGTTGTGTTGGCTCTTGTTGGTGTAAATTTAAGTGGCAAGAATGGCCTTGGAGCATGTACTGGACTGTTATAAAAAATACAAAGACCGTTTACATAAAAGGTTGTGAACATATGAGCTTAATTAGTCCCTTTTTTACAGTAGGTCTAGGTTTTGTCATTGGAGATAGATTGACAAACATGTTTTTATATATTAAATAAGTTTATTTGTAAAGGAGTATTAATAAACAACATGACAGTGAAATCAGCTTGTTGAATTTTGTAATTACGTATTTGCTTGTAATGTACTACTAACTTGTTGATCATTTCACATTTTTTTAACTTTAACATTCTGAATGTGTCCTAGTTTATTTCCCTGCTGCAGGAAACTATGCGTATATGCTTTAATTACCTTCCATTTAGTTTCCGCAGTGCATGAGAAAGACAGCTGACAGGAGGTAACGTGTCCCCATGTATCTGCTGCCTATTAATGCAATTCCAGTCACACAGAGAGTAACGGGCAAACACTATTATACTACCCATTGAATATATAGAACTGACAAACACAATGAAGCTGAAAGAAAACACTGACATTAAAGCTATGAAAATAGAAAAACTAAAGAGTGTTCACTCTTTAGTTTTTAGCACAAAACTTAACAAGCAACGGCTAATGGACCAAAACCGGAGCAGAAAAAAGGCTCACCGAACTAGTTTCAGCAGATAGAGCCTTAAAAAAAGAACAGAGTGAGGTTACTATACTAAAAGAAAATGCTCCCTGGGACAGGCATCTAGAGAAGTTAAGGAAAGCTCTACACAATGTCAAAACTGAACTTTGTGAAGAAAAGACCAGCAGGGCTAATGAGAAGAATAATTCAGACCAGATCGTTGGGCTTCTCACAAAGGAGTCTCAGGAATATCAGAACAGTTTCTCTGTGGAAGACGTTCAGGAGCAGAAGGAGAAGGAGATAGAGAAGTTAATCAGCACACAGACGGAGAGAAAAGAAGATCTTGCGTGGGCAGAAATTGTGTCATCAGGTCCAAGAGTTGACAGGAATTAACATTATGCCCTCAAAAAATGGAAAAACAGAACCGACTGTTGCAAAACAAGGACACAGATATCAGTTTGATCAGTACAAGCCAAAAGTTTGGACACACCTTCTCATTCAATGCGTTTTCTTTATTTTCATGACTATTTACATTGTAGATTCTCACTGAAGTCATCAAAACTATGAATGAACACATGTGGAATTAACTACTTAACCAAAAAATGTCAAATTACTGAAAACCAGTGTTATATTCTAGTTTCTTCAAAGTAGATGTGAAGTCCGTGTACGTTATCTCTGGTGCTACCCCGAACTGGCTATGTGCTCCGGTGAGAGAGTCGCTGCAACCTTTGGTTTTAGTTCAACAGATGTACTGACATCCAGATCCAGCCTTGAATACAGTGCTTGTTGCTTGCATTACACGATTGTGTAAGTGTCAATAACACACTGTGTGTGTGTGTGGGTTTTATGTAAAATAAAGAAATACAGTATATACAGTAAATATAAAATGTACATAATGAATGCACATATACAAATAAAGAACAATAAGCAACTCCCTCTGCAACATACATAATTGCAAGGTAATAAATAGTTGGTGCAAACAACCAGACAATGCCGGATAGTAATGGAAATTAACACAATGTAGCATAGTAAAGATACAGATAGAGATAGAGATAATGCTGTACTCGCTCATCCCTAGTTGTTACTCATCAATTAGGAAACCTGAATTGTTTGTCATTTCCAACTTTACTCCTGTACAAACTGGCTATCAAAGTAAATGTACAACGCTGTTAGCATAGAATGGTGTGAGAACCCAGCTACTCCCAATGCTCTCTGAACGTAGGGCTAGTGGGGCGATGGGTAATACGTCTGACTACGGATAACAAGATCTTAGGGTTGACTTTAGGGTTTGTTCTGTTCTTTAGCTATTAAAATTAAATTACTTGATCCTCATGTCCAAGTTTACTCCTGTACAAACTGTCTATCACAGGAAATTAAATACACAGTAAAAAGCCAAATGATGCGTAAATAGCTTTTCAACATGTGCTAAAACAGCTCTAAATCCTTCAGTTTAACTCAAGCACAGCTATCATCAAGCTTTCTCTGTTGGTGTTTTTAGAATCAGCAGTACTAGATAAACCATCCTTGGAATTGTTAGTTGTTACTAGAGACGAGCCGGATACTCGGCTGGAGCAGTACCGGTACGGATAAAGCCCTTTTGCAGTCGAGTATTATACGAGTAATACAGTCAATATCTGTGCTCGGATTGAATAAAACTCCTCATTGGGTAGCCGACTGTGTCTGTGTCCTGTGATAGGCTAGTCGTCACAGCGCCCCCTCCCCTACACTGTTCTGTGATAGGCTAGTCATCATAGCGCCCCCTCCCCCTACACATACATATTGCTTGTGTTGCTCTGCTCACTCTCACTCACACACAGAACATTGAGAACAGCTCTCTCTCTCTCTCTCTCTCTCTTTCTCTCTCCCTCTCTCTCTCTCTCTCTCTCTCTCTCTCTCTCTCTCTCTCCCTCAGTCACTCAGGTCCGCGGGTCTTTCCCGTTAACGTTTAGGGTTTCTTCAGCTTCAGCTTTGTTTTTAACTTGGGTTTGTGGTACTTCCTTAGTAACCAGTAGATTTCTGGTAAACGTGGCCTTTCAGACATAGAATGCGACTCGTGTTGCGTCTCTGCCTGTCGCAGATTTCTTTTCTTTTTTTAACCGTCCGCTGGCTCTAATTTATTCAATCTATTTGATCCGTAGAAGTCCCCCCCGCCTCCCTCTCTCTCTTTCTCTCTCTCTCCCTTACTCACACATACACACACCTGGTGTGGAAATAAAAAAAATAAAAAACATTGTTACATTACATACATACGTTATGGAACAAACCTTGAAAAAGGGCAACATTCCTTTTTAAAGACTTGAACACATAACACAATTGAGACAACAGTGTCTTAAAGTGATCAGGCTTGCCAAAGTGCACAACTCATCATGGCCACAAGCAGAAAGCAATTCAACACCTGAACAGGGACTTGAACCCTGGACCCTTAGATTAAAAGTCTGATGCTCTACCAACTGAGCTACCCAGGGTTCTGAAGCGTAGAGCTGTGGACAAAACAATCACCTGAACTACAAATGGAAGTGCAAGTAAGTGAAGAACATTAAACTGTTGCCATGATCACGGTCTTCTGGACAGCAGGAGGGTAGACCATGATCTGCACATTGCCTGAGAACACCAATTGTTATGGCACAAACTGGTTGAAAATCGTCTAAATCGAGAAAACGGTAAGAAAGCTCAAAGTCACAACTCATCATGGCCACTAGCAGACTGTGAACATCCTGCAAACCTGCATGACAGATGACTATAGTGAGCACCCCATATACACTCACCTATAGGATTATTAGCAACACCATACTAATACTGTGTTTGACCACCTTTCGCCTTCAGAACTGCCTTAATTCTAATTATTCGCGATTTCTTAGTTTTGACCCTCTGAATTTACCGTTGGACACACCTTGGCATAAGACGAGACCGCATGAGACGGGACGGATGACATGGGACGCTCCAGGCTGCAGCCATACACTCTTGGAATGTGTGTAAGAGTCCACCCTAAAGTCCGTGGAATAGCACCAATAGATGGTGCTCATGCTACCAATGGATGAGAGAAATGAGAAGTTAGCATCCAATGGCACGTGGAATTATTAACTCTACTACACTAATAACTAGACATGGTATACATCTCTTTAACCCTCTGAACCCTAAGGCCATTTTTACACTTCATTGTCCGTCTGGATTTATTTTATAAAAAGCTTGTAAAACATCAACCCTGTTGTCTACAGTCAAGATATGAACATCATTTTTTTCAGGACAAACTGGGTTATTAGAATATTTGGGTTGCAGTGAGGGCACTTGAATGTTAAAAATGGTTGTAGGACCTTGAAGACAAATAAATAAATAAAATGGAACATGAATCTTCCAGATATGTATTGATATCACACACAGAGAAGTAAAACCTAAGCCATGTTACTCTCTAAAACACTTCTCATATGTCTTGGGAGTCACACTGTGAAGAAATAATCATTAAAACTTATACAGTTGACAAAATACATACATTTTTTCAAAGGAAGTCCAGACGCTTTTGCCCTCATGACATTTACTTATGCCAATAAGCAACATAATAATGTCATATTTATTGATATTACACCCACAGCAATGCTACACAAGCATTTGTGTGTCTAAAACAGTTTTCCTATATGCAGAAATAAACATAATAAACATTATAACTCATATAAAGCACACGCTCACGCCACGCAGGAGTGGGCTGGCGTTCTCAGACTCAGAGGGAGGATCTTCTTCAACAGGATCATGGGACTGTGTACTCTGGTTACCCATAACCAAGAGTGGAAGTACTTCTCTTTACACTACAATATACTCGTCACTACGAGGCTTAGTTTAATCACGGGAAACTTTGCAAAATCCATAACACCTTCAACTGTTTCTTGTAGATTTTACCATAAAATCTATGTCAAAATCAATGAGATTACTCGTTACTGTGCTCTGGAAAATTTGTTGCACTTGTTAACCCTTGTGTTGTCTTCTCGTGAAAAATCTTTCTTTTTGACACTTTTGTTGACACTTTTTATCAATTTTTTTTTAACTTTTTCTTACGTTTTTGTCCTTTTTTCAACACTTTTGACGTTTTTTTTGAATGTTTGTCCTTTTTTTGACACTTTCAACACTACGTAACACTAATGGCATTTTTCCACTGCGTGGTATCTACTCGACTCACCTCGACTCTACTCGCCTTTTTTGGTTTTCCATTACGAAAAAAAGTCCCTGGGACCTGCTACCAGGTACTTTTTTGATTATTACTTTAGTACTAGTACACAGTACTCCATTTTTAGCAAACAAGAGTGCGGAGTGTGTGTCCGGAACAACCGCGCCATTTAAAAAATAAATAAAAATCTAGCCAGACACCGACAGATTATATACTCTCTGCACTATTCTCACTTTTTAACTATTCAATATTAAGGGCTATTAGGGGCTTTTGCATGTCGTTTCCAATATTGCAGACTGTTAATTTAAAAAAACAAGACAATATATCAAAGAAAAGAATTTATTTAGCTATTCAAGTAGCGCATCAAACCCTCCCGGTCTTCTTCCTCTGCACCCTGTGACAGTGTCCCCCGGCTCTGCTGTCCGTGATGCATCCCAGTCATCGTCATAAGCCTCTCCGTGACTCTCATAAACATTTTACAAAGCAGGTCAGAACCAGAGATTTCACCAGTCGGACATCGAACGCCCAAACAGACGTCTGCGGCGGCGATTTTGCAAAGCGTGAAGGATCTGAAACACACACAGTACACAGCAGACATATGTTGGTGTGTAATCATGGTTGCTAAAGTTCATGTACTTCATATAGCGTATAGTAAATACTGACTGTGACCCTGAACACATGCAGATATTAGCTAACGTTACCAGGAAACTTAACTTACCCTTTTGTCATGAAGACGTCTGAACTCCGTCAGAATTCCCAAACTCCTTTTGTTTTTTTTTCTGCAGTGATTTTTGCGCACAATGCTCCTTCCAGCAGCAGCAGTGAAGCTTGGACTAAAGGGAGAAGTCGAAGATCTCACCCTCAGAACAATTTGGAACACAGACCTGTAGTGGAGCCAAAGTAGCACACTTATTAATTCATTTCATTGGTTATCAGTTAAATAAAACACGTTGTAGGGATTTGTGGTTAAATGTTGGTTATTAGTCCACAGTTAGTGAATGGGTTTAATGATAATAGCATTTTAAGCAGTTGCGGACATCATAGTGTATAGATCTCTTGGAAGTATCATATCCAGTGAGAATTTTGATCAATTTTCCCAACTCACTGCAGATATGTTTTTTCTGTAGTTAGAAGTCGCTGTGAGCAGGTTTAGAACCTGCACAGGGAGACCCTATTGGATTTCGAGTCCAAGTTAATGTAGTGTTTCTGTGTAAATGTAACATGCCATCTTCATTTTCTACCAGGGTAGTTTAATGGGGATTAGTAGACATAGTGATGGGACACAAACAGAGGTAACCTCAGCAGGTACAAGGTGCTGCTGGGATTTGAGCCCAGGATCTCCTGTTTACTAGACAGGCACTTTAACCAACTAAGCCACAGCACCTCCATGAGTAGCTGAAATGTTAAACCTTGTGTTGTCCTTTGTGTCACAGGGACATGTTTAGTTTATGTGACCTTTTGTACTAGCCTGCCGTTGTGCTTCGGGGTCCCGAGACACCGCTTTCATTCCATGTCAAATGCCATAATGGCCTCATCTTTCGGGTAAATGTAAATGAACAAGCTAGTTTCTGTGAGCGAGAAACCACCAGTAAAATGACTGACACATCATTATATGCGGAATTTTCTTGGATACCAAATATTTGAATTCAAAGTCAGAGTCCAATTGAAGTGTAAGAAAAATACCTTCTGTGGCTTGAAGATCGAGCTCTTACCCATAAAACATCTGGCTGACGTAGTCTCTGTGGCGCAATCGGTCAGCGCAGTCAGCTGTTAACCGAAAGGATGGTGGTTCAAGTCCACCCAGGGATGTTTGTGATTAAATAACCTGGAATGAGCCAACTCTGGGCTGTATCCTTCTGCAGGAGAATATACACTCACCTATAGGATTATTAGCAACATCATACTAATACTGTGTTTTACCCCCTTTCTCCTTTTGAACTACCTTAATTCTACGTGCCATTGATTCAACAAGGTGCTGAAAGCATTCTTTAGAAATGTTGGCCCATATTGATAGGATAGCATCTTGCAGGTGATGGAGATTTTTCTAAATATATCCCAACACAATACATTCATTAATATTGCAATTAGGTATTTATCATGAGAGATTATAGAGTTTGGAATCTGGCGGTCAAATGACGCTCAAGGCAGTTCTAGTAGTTATGGAATCCCGGCACTTCTAGTGTTAAATCATGTGTTCATGTTGTACCCGTTCATTATTGCATTGGTACTGTATTATTGTAATCATTTGTAATTAATTCCTGTTCATGCACTTGTATATTGTTATTGGTTTTGATACGGGACACTGATGAAATCTGAGGTGGGGGGTCAAACAGACCCGATTGTCAGTCTATTTCCCATCTGGCAGGGACATTTCTGGATTCAGATGGACATTGTGGACAGAAACATTGGAGGATCTTGATTCCCACCATAGGATTTAGCCTGTATTGCACATTGGGGTACAAAGTCAATAAGATGCCTTCACATCCACAGCAATGTATTGCCATTGTCAAGACTTCCCTTGTTAGCTATGACCTGGATGACTCAGAACCTACTATATCATGACATAGTTGATTCACTATATTATAATTTTTGAGACAGGTCCTACTGAACATCTGTTGGAGCAGTCAGGATGGCCGAGCGGTCCAAGGCGCTGCGTTCAGGTCCCAGTCTCCACTGGAGGCGTGGGTTCAAATCCCACTTCTGACAAGTGTTTTCATCTGGAACTAATGACTGAGACATGATATTGGGAATTAAGAACTTAGCAGTTCTTTGTATTTAAGAGGACATGAATGTGCACAAGATACGCAATTGCAAGTACAGTGTTTTGTGAGCATCTTTATTGTCAACACATGTAAAGTTACCATCTGTTTGTACACAGTAGACATATCTACTGCTGTATTTACTGTCTGAGGCAAGTCCTTTAAAACCTGTTCTTGATTTGCCTTTTCCCACATCCTCTGAACGCTTCGCTAACTAAATGACTTAAAGTTGGCCAGTAATTGTTGCGTTTTCATCTTTGTTGTGATTGCTGTGTGCCTTCAATATTATACATGTGGATATTATGAAAGAAACTGCCAAGCAAACCCCTGCAACACTTCCGAAGGTTCCATGGTGTAATGGTTAGCACTCTGGACTCTGAATCCAGCAATCTGAGTTCAAATCTCAGTGCAACCTGATTTTAATCCTTGTATTGTCCTCTGTGTCACAGGGACATGTATAGTTTATACGACCTTTTGTAATAGCCTGTCGTTGTGCTTTGGGGTCCCGAGACACCGCTTTCATTCCATGTCTAATGCCATCGTGGCCTCATCCTTCGGGTCTCAGAGACCCCCTGTTTTATTTATCATGCCATCATACGTACGTCCCACTACTGCCGTCGCGGTTTCACCCTTTGGGTCCCAGGGACCCCTTCCTTGTTCGATGTCATCTTTCTACTACCCTTGAGGCCTCAGCCTCGCCATTCGGGTCCCTGGGACCCAGAGGTGTGTGTGTGTCTGTGTCTGTGTGTGTATGTGTGTGTGTGTGGGTCTGTCTGTCCGTGTATGGGTCTGTGTGTGTTTATTCAAAACAGATTCAAGGTTTGGTTGGGACCTCGTCCACGCGGGCCAAGAGGCCACGGGCAAACACAGTCGGCACAGTAGTAGGCCCGCGTGCAGCTCCAGCAGATGTATCTCTGGCAGCCACCGCACACGGTGTGTGATTTGCGGTCCTTTCTCTCTGGACAGAGCTGACACCGCTTCCTCTTGCTGTGCACTCTCGGCGGGCCTGGTTTTAGCGTCTCCGTCCTCCTCTAGGCCGCTTGTGACTGTGCCGCCGCCGGCGCCACCGCCCCTGCTACCGCTGCAGGACCTCCTCGCTGTGACGACGGCTTTGACAAGCGCGGCGGACGCCTCCATGCGAGGCAGACGCCTCCATGCGAGTCAGACGCCACCGTCTCTCAATGAGCGGATTCACAAGAGCCCTTCCCAACTGCTCGAGGACCCGAGGGACAACGCCACGGGTCCCCCGGGACCTGAAGGACAATGCCACAGATCCCCATGACCCGAAGGACAGCATGATGGGTCAAACTGCACAGGTCCCGGTGACCAGAGGGACAATGCCACGGATCCCCATGACCCAAAGGACAGCACGATGGGTCAAACTGCACAGGTCCCGGTGACCAGAGGGACAATGTCACGGGTCCCTGTGACCCGAAGGACGAAGATGGTTCAAACTGCACGAGTCCCGTGACTCGAAGGACACCACGGGTCCCCATGACATGAAGGACAAAATGATGGGTCAAACTGCAAGGGTTCTCATGACCCGAAGGACACCACGGGTCCCTGTGACCCGAAGGAAAACATGATTGGTCAAACTGCACGGGTCCCGTGACCCTAGGGACAACACAAGGTTTAAGTTAAGGAAAGGCTTGTGGGTGGGCTTACGTTTCCATGACACACGGACAACAACGGGACAGTTGAGTTTAGGAAAACAATAAATGGTTGGGTTTAAGAATGCAATAACAGGATGGTTACGGTTGGGCTCGTGACACGATTCAGCTATACTGGGTCTAATACCCCAACCAACCTCCGTTCACGGATTTTTAGCCTTTCATACTACTGCTACCATAGCCATTTTCATTGACATCACTTTGGCATTGTATTCTGTATTTTCACACACACCGTGCAATGCGGTGTTAACAGTTATTTTATTATCATCCTGATTCAATGTTGGACATTGGACATTAAACACTTGATCTGATAGTAACCAGGATTTGTTGATAGGGCTCGTCCGGGATTTGAACCCGGGACCTCTCGCACCCTAAGCGAGAATCATACCCCTAGACCAACGAGCCACACACTACATTTTTTCATCAAGGAAATGCAGCTCCGATCTGTCATTGACTTGCAAGGCAATGGTCAAGTAGTTTGGCATGGGGTCTTTTTATGGCTCCACTGCCAGATTCAGGTTTCTGATTACATTGGACAACAGAATACTTTTGACGCAAAACCTTTTACTAAAATTCAAATTTGAATTTTTCAGTCAAAAACGGTTGGGTTCAGTACGTCATTTCAAACTGCACGGGTCCCGGGGAGTCAGGCTGTGTTCAGCATGGGAGGAGAACTCCTGACCCTAAATGGGAATATTGTCAAGCGATGGAAAGAGCACAACTCCTGGACATGAACAACACGTCACAAGGTGCAGCAGGAGGTGGGAGAGTGTTAAGTCTGGACACCTTAGAATTCCTTTTCTGCTCTTTGCAGATGATGTGGTTCTGTTGGCTTCATCAGGCAGTGATCTACAGTGCCCACTGGGGCAGATTGAAGTCCAGTGTTAAGCAGTCAGGATGAAAGTCAGCCCCTCCAAGTCTGAAAGCGCAGGATTGCTCCCATTGGGTTGGGAGTCAGTTGCTGTCCCAAGTGAAGAAGTTCTTGTATCTCAAAGGCATGTTCCAACGCAAAAAAACACTATACTACTGAAACTTTGGATGACCGCCTCCGCCTGTCACACGGAAGACTGGGGTTGGATTCCCTGATGGGGAGATTTATCTACCAGCTGCTTATTATTTCCCAAGGCTACATCAACACTACTACATCTGCCAGAGCAGTTTGGATACGAGGACTAACCATAGCAAAAGATATGCATTTTTTAGGGTGCAGAGGTTTAAAAAAAAAAAATCTCCGACGGCAGAGGCAGAGTCGCATTATACATTATACCACGCGCTGTCTGAAACCCCCCTTTACCAGAAATCTACTGGTTAAGGAAGTACTACAAACCGAAGTAAAGAACAAACCTGAAGCTGAAGAAACCCTAAACGTTAACGGAAAAGACCCGCAGACCTCAGTGACTGAGAGAGAGAGACAGACCCGCGGACCTCAGAGAGAGAGAGACCCGCGGACCTCAGAGAGAGAGAGAGAGAGAGACCCGCGGACCTGAGAAAGAGAGAGAGAGACCCGCGGACCTGAGAGAGAGAGACAGAGACCCGCGGACCTGAGAGAGAGAGAGAGACCCGTGGACCTCAGAGAGAGAGAGAGACCCGCGGACCTCAGAGAGAGACAGAGAGACCCGCGGACCTCAGAGAGAGAGAGAGAGAGAGAGAGCGCGCTGTTCACTTCTCCGTGTTATGTGTGAGTGAGCAGAGCGTGTGTGTATGGGCGGGGCGCGCGGTCTGCTACCCAATCCGAGTATACGGATAATGACTCGTATTACTCGTATAATACTCGTACTGGGCAAAAGTGCTTTATCCGTACCGGATACTCGTTTCAGCCGAGTATCCGGCTCATCCCTAAAAACAACAACTATGAGGCTAGGAAGTTGAGGTTCAGGTAATTCAATTCAATTTTATGTATATAGCGCCAAATCACAACAACAGTTATCTCACTGAGCTTTCCATAAAGAGCAGGTCTAGACTGTACTCTGTGATGTTATTTACAGAAACCCAACAATTCCCACCAAGAGCAAGCACTAGGCGACAGAGGCAAGGAAAAACTTCCTTTAAGAGGCAGAAACCTCAAGCAGAACCATGGCTCAGGGTGGGGGGGCATCTGCCTCGACCGGTTGGGGGTGAGAGAAAGAGACAGAGAGAGAGAGAGAGAGACAGAGAGAAAGACAGACAGAGAAGAGACAGACAGAATTGCAGATGTGCCTTCAGTGGCAGTTCTACACAGAGGCCTAGAAATGTCCCTGGCCACCCCAAATAAAAAAATATATTTATTTATTATGATTTTACACGCGAGCATCAAAAGTGGCCAGGCCTACCGAAGTTTCCATAGTCATCACATTCAGGAATTCAAGAATATCCTGTCTAAAAATGATGCAGAAAAGCCAGCCCACTCACTGATTCCCGCTCCTGCACAACTGAAATGAGAGACTGAAGATTTGTTAAAACATACACATCTTCTTGCTCAAGGTGAAAACATCTGGATAAAATCATAGGTTGGTGACAGGATAAAAGACCCAGGTACTTTAAGCGGCACACCAAGTGAGGCTTACCGCGAGCAGACGGCTGTACTCACTCTGGTTTCTCTTCATAACGTACAAGTCTTTCTTCTTTTACTGAAGACTTCCTTGGAGGGGAACGCCGATGAGTTGAAACTACTTTTGGTGGGCTTTGCTGTTTGGCCGAGCCTTTTGTACTTCTGAAAAACAAATATGCTGCCCTTAACTAGACTCAGAGTCTTAACAGCAGCTAAATAATAGAAGCATGACCCTTGGCCATTTTCATGGGTTGTGGACAGCGACTGAGACGACAGGACTCCCCCTGACTGTGACCCGGACCGACCCAAAAGATACTTCAATCGGGAGGGTGTGGGAAAACAAATTGGCCAGACACGTTAGGGAAAGTTAGGGAGAGACTAGGGTACTGGAGACTTAGAGGACTAACACTAGAAGGAAAGGTTTTAATCATCATGGCAGTGATTTTACCTTTGATTTACTCATCAGCTCTGTTTTTATCCCACCCAGGAAAGAGATTTTAGACCTGGAACAAGCCTCCTTTTATTTCCTGTGGAGGGCCAAGTGGGAACGAGTGAAAAGAATAGTGATGAAGATGGGATGGGATCATACCTCAGAAGATTGAAGACTTTACCCTCTGATCTTAAAGTACCTGGGTCTTTTATCCTGCCACCAAACTATGCTTTTATCCAGACTTTTTTTTAAATGTTTATCTTGCATGGGCTGGCTTTTCTGCATCATTTTTAGACAGGATATTCCTGAATTCCTGAATGTGATGACTATGGAAACTTCGGTAGGCCTGGTCACGATTTCACGACAGGGAGATTTATCCCTGAAGGTTATTGAGAGTTTAACTCAGCAGAATTTGATTGTACAAAGTCAACACAAACAAAGAAATGTGTTTCCACCCTGTTTCGAACAGGGGACCTTTCACGTGTTAGGCGAACGTGATAACCACTACACTACAGAAACTGATGAAACAAGTTTTTTTGCATGTTCATAGGGAAATACACCATTAATATTTTACTGTAAATGTTTAAAATGCTGTTAGACATGTTCATTTTTGACACATAGAGATTTTAAACTGGAGTCGTAAGCTTTCAAAGGCCATGGACCACCACCAGCATGTTCACGTTTCTAACAAATTTTCCCCACTCAGTGATACTCCCGCTGAGAAACCAACTCTGGTCATCGGCAGCTCTATTTTGAGAAACGTGAAGTTAGCGAAGCCAGCAGCCATAGTTAAGTGATGCTGTTCCTATTTTCCTCTATTAATGACGAGTAGTACGCTGCTCTGGCATTACGGAGGGCCTTCCTATAAGTTTAAAGACTATCTTGCCAGATTAAACGAGAATTTTTCCAGTTTGGTGGAACGCCAATCTTCTGAAGTTTCCGCGATATTTGCTTTAATTTGCAAGTTTCAGTGTTATACCATGGAGCTAACCGTCTTTGTTTTATTATCTTCTTTTTTAGAGGGGCAACAGGGTCGAGTGTCGTTCGCAGCGATCCTGCTGCACTATCAACAAAATGATCGATTCGGGAGGGACTGAAATTAGCATAGGAGTCTTCCGTTACTTTGGGACTTGGTAATGAATTAAATGCTAATGGAATCACATCCTTAAATTTAGCTCCAGCACTATCAGATAGACATCTTGTATAGAAGGTTTTGCCTACTGGCGTGTAGTTCAGCAGTATAAACTCAAAAGTTATCAAACAGTGGTCAGATAGAAAGGGATTCTGTGGGAACACTATTAAATGTTCAATTTCAACACCATAGACCAGAACAAGGTCGAGGGTGTGGTTAAAACGGTGAGTCGGTTTATGAACACTTTGAGAGAAGCCAATAGAATCTAATAGAGAGATAAACGCAGTACTAAGGCTATCATTCTCATCGTCCACATGAATATTAAAATCCCCTACAATAACAACTTTGTCCGTTTTTAGCACTAAATTTGACAAAAACTCTGCAAATTCGGATAAGAATTCAGAGTATGGACCAGGTGCTCGGTACACTATAACAAATTGAACTGGTTCAGAGTATGGACCAGGTGCTCGGTACACTATAACATATAGAACTGGTTCAGAGTATGGACCGGTGCTCGGTACACTATAACAAATAGAACTGGTTCAGAGTATTGACCGGGTGCTCGGTACACTATAACAAATAGAACTGGTTCAGAGTATGGACCAGGTGCTCGGTACACTATAACAAATAGAACTGGTTCAGAGTATTGACCGGGTGCTCGGTACACTATAACAAATAGAACTGGTTCAGAGTATGGACCAGGTGCTCGGTCCACTATAACAAATAGAACTGGTTCAGAGTATGGACCAGGTGCTCGGTACACTATAACAAATAGAACTGGTTCAGAGTATGGACCAGGTGCTCGGTACACTACAGTGGTGTGAAAAAGTGTTTGCCCCTTCCTCATTTCCTGTTCCTTTGCATGTTTGTCACACTTAAGTGTTTTGGAACATCAAACCAATTTAAACAATAGTCAAGGACAACACAAGTAAACACAAAATGCAATTTGTAAATGAAGGTGTTTATTATTAAAGGTGAAAAAAAATCCAAACCATCATGGCCCTGTGTGAAAAAGTGATTGCCCCTAAACCTAATAACTGGTTGGGCCACCCTTAGCAGCAACAACTGCAACCAAGCGTTTGCGATAATGTGCAATGAGGCTTTTACAGCGTCCTGGAGGAATTTTGGCCCACTCATCTTTACAGAATTGTCCTATTTCAGTTACATTAGAGGGTTTTCGAGCATGAACGGCCTTTTTAAGGTCATACCACAACATCTCAATAGGATTCAGGTCAGGACTTTGGCTAGGCCACTCCAAAGTCTTCATTTTGTTTTTCTTCAGCCATTCTGTGGTGGACTTGCTGGTGTGTTTAGGATCATTGTCCTGCTGCAGAACCCAAGTTCGTTTCAGCTTGAGTACACGAACAGATGGTCGGACATTCTCCTTCAGGATCTCTTGGTAGACAGCAGAATTCATAGTTCCTTTTATCACGGCAAGTCTTCCAGGTCCTGAAGCAGCAAAACAGTCCCAGACCATCACACTACCACCACCATATTTTACTGTTGGTATAATGTTCTTTTTATGAAATGCAGTGTTCCTTCTATGCCAGATATACTTGGACACACACCTTCCAAAGAGTTCCACTTTTGTCTCATAGGTCCACAGAATGTTGTCCCAAAAGTCTTGGGGATCATCAAGATGTGTTGTGGAGAAATTGAGACGAGCTTTGATGTTCTTTTTGCTCAGCAGTGGTTTTCTCCTTGGAACTCTGCCATGCAGGCCATTTTTGCCCAGTCTTTTCCTGATGGTGGAGGCATGAACGCTGACCTTAACTGAGGCAAGTGAGGCCTGCAGTTCTTTGGACGTTGTTGTGGGGTCTTTTGTGACCTCTTGGATGAGTCGTCGCTGCGCTCTTGGGGTAATTTTGGGTGGCCGGCCACTCCTGGGAAGGTTCACCACTGTTCCATGTCTTCGCCATTTGTGGATAATGGCTCTCACTGTGGTTCGCTGGATTTTCAAAGCTTTGGAAATGGCTTTATAACCCTTTCCAGACTGATAGATCTCAATTACTTTCTTTCTCAATTGTTCCTGAATTTCTTTGGGTCTCGGCATGATGTGTAGCTTTTAAGGATCTTCTGGTGGACCTTACTGTGTCAAGCAGCTCCTATTTAAGTGATGCCTTGATTGTGAACAGGTGTGGCAATAATCAGGTCTGGGTGTGGCTAGAGAAATTGAACTCAGGTGTGGACAACCACAGTTATAGTATGTTTTAACAAGGGGGGCAATCACTTTTTCACACAGGGCCATGATGGTTTTGATTTTTTTTCACCTTTAATAATAAACACCTTCATTTACAAATTGCATTTTGTGTTTACTTGTGTTGTCCTTGACTATTGTTTAAATTGGTTTGATGTTCCGAAACACTTAAGTGTGACAAACATGCAAAGGAACAGGAAATGAGGAAGGGGGCAAACACTTTTTCACACCGCTGTATGTATGTACAACATCCAACTTCAACATAAGAGGAATGTAGAACTATATGGATGTGAAAGCAGTTGTAAATAGTCTCTGTCACAGTAACATTTGTTTTGGTTAAAATCAACAAATAATTGTGATAATTAATTGTGATCTCAACATTGATCAAAAGAATTGTGATTATCATTTTGACCACCTCTCCGGGGAACCATCACCTTATCGTGGTGGAGAGGTTTGTGTGTCCCTATGAACCTGAGGGCTGTGTTGTCTGGAGCTTTGTGCTCCTGGTAGGGTCTCCCATGGAAAAGTGGTCTCAGGGGAGGGGCCAGACAAAGAATGGTTCAAAAACCCAATGGAAAAACAAGGAAGGGATCAAGGGACCCGGTGGAAGTCCGGGGCCCCCGTCTGGAGCCAGGCCCAGACGGCGGGCTTGTCAGCGAGCACCTGGTGGCCGGGTTTGCCACGGAGCCCGGTCGGGCACAGCCCAAAAAGCTACGTGGCACCTCTCCCTCCAGCCCATGGGCCCACCACCTGTGGGAGGAACCAATGGGGTCGGGTGTGCTGCCGTATGGGTGGCAGCGAAGGTCAGGGGCTTTGACAGACCAGACCCGGGCGGCAGAGGCTGGCTCTGGGGACGTGGAATTTCACCTCTCTGTGGGGGAAGGAGCCGGAACTTGTGCAGGAGGTGGAGCGCTACCAGTTAGATCTGGTGGGGCTTACCTCTACGCACAGTCTCGGTTCTGGAACCGTACTCCTGGATAGGGGTTGGACTCTGTCCTACTCTGGAGTTGCCCAGGGTGTGAGGCGCCGGGCGGGTGTGGGGATATTCACAAGCCCCCGGCTGAGCGGCGCTGCGTTGGAGTTTACCCCGGTGGACAAGAGGGTCGCTTCCCTACGCCTGCGGGTGATGGGGGGGGGAAACTCTGACTGTTGTTTGTGCATATGCACCAAACAAGAGTTCGGAGTATTCGGCCTTCTTGGAGACCTTGAATGGAGTCCTGTATGGGGCTCCAGTAGGGACTCCATAGTTCTGCTGGGGATTTCAACGCACACGTGGGTGATGATGGAGATACTTGGAGAAGCGTGATTGGGAGGAACGGCCTCCCTGATCTTAACCAGAGTGGTTGTCTGTTGTTGGACTTCTGTGCTAGTCATGGATTGTCCATCACAAACACCATGTTCGAACATAGGGAGGCTCATAAGTGTACGTGGTACCAGAGCACCCTAGGCCAGAGGTCAATGATTGATTTTATAATTGTTTCATCTGATCTGAGGCCGTATGTTTTGGACACTCGGGTAAAGAGAGGGGCAGAGCTGTCAACTGATCACCATCTGGTGGTGAGTTGGGTCAGGGGGTGGGGGAAGACTCTGGACAGACCTGGTAAGCCCAAACGGGTAGTGCGGGTAAATTGGGAACGTCTGGAGGAGGCCCCTGTCCAACAGACTTTCAACTCACACCTCCGGCGGAGCTTTTCGGGCATCCCTGTGGAGGCTGGGGGCATTGAACCTGAGTGGACAATGTTCAAAGTTTCCATTGCTGAAGCTGCGGCGGCGAGCTGTGGTCTTAGGGTCTTAGGTGCCTCAAGGGCGGTAACCCGAGGTCAGGAAGCCGTCCGACTGAAGAAGGAGTCTTTCCGGGATATGTTATCCCGGAGGACTCCGGAGGCAGTTGCAAGGTACCGACGGGCCCGAAGGGCTGCAGCCTCTGCCGTGACAGAGGCAAAGCAGCGGGTGTGGGAGAAGTTCGGAGAAGACATGGAGAAGGACTTTTGGTCGGCACCAAGGTGCTTCTGGAAAACCGTTCGCTACCTCAGGAAGGGGAAGCGGGGAATCATCCAAGCTGTGTACAGTAAGGATGGGACGTTGTTGACCTCAACTGGGGAGGTAATAGAGCGGTGGAAGGAGCACTTTGAGGAACTCCTAAATCCAGCTGACACGCCCTCTGTGGTAGATTCAGAGCTGGAGGATGATGGGGGATTGTCGTCAATTTTCATTCTCTGAATGAATCAGCTGATTGGTTGGCAGTGCCACCGCCACACAGAGACTAGTCAGCTGCTGCCACTGCAACTGGCAAAACTGTTTTTATGCACGCCGCCATCATCCGTTCCCTCTGAATTAACTTTCTCTAAATGTGGAGAGGTTGTGAGCAAAAAAGAAAACAGGCTCAGTCCAAAAATGTAGAAAAAATAATGTTCCTTAATAAAAAAATGTCGCCATAGTTTCCCCAAGCACCCTTTCCCCAATACCCAATATACAATACACAAATCCATCCACCGTTGTCATCTGTTGCTGCATTTTCTCTGTGTTGTCTTGCTGCGTAACTTTGTTTTAAATTCAGCATAAGATATTGTCTCATCACGTTGTGTAACATGGATCGCGAATGGTTTGAAGGATTCTAGTGTCCTTTAACCCTGGCAAACAAAGAAGGTCCAGGAATTTCACCTCCCATAGCTCATAACTCTTTTCATCTCCATCAAACAGAAGCCGCGACCAGCAGCTACCGTGGCTTGTATCTGCAGCCCGTCTGCTCATGGTGCTAACAGCATGCTAATCTTCACCGGTACACCGGTGGGAACACACTCTATAACTCTCTCTGGGTTTCTCTGGGCCCATAACCTGTTGGCAGAGCAGCATGTTACAGTGGCTACTCGTGAACCCGATTTTCATAGCACCAAACTTGGAGGAAAAGAAAAGACAAGAGACGCTCTGCTCCTTCTCATGGCACTCACACTGCAACTGCAATCAGCTGTGTGCAGGAGGACTTTATTAACCACGCCCACAGTGGGCTGGTTCCAGTGAATGTGGCGTCTCTCTCTGTGGCAAAGTTAGTTCTGGCCAGCTCTGGAATAAAGTTCTGGTTTTCAGTGATGTACCTGTTTAATTGTCTGATGTTTTCTTGTTCCTGGTCTGGGAGCCTCCTGGAGAAGTTGATCTCAGGGGTCAACACCTGGGCTCTAGGGAAGGCAGGTTTACCCATTCTCACAGCCCGGTGGAGCTGTTTAACAGTTGTTTGTTCTGGTGTCTGTGTGGTGGGCTGGGGGCTCTATTGGTGACAGGGGCTTTTCAGGAGCTGTCACAGAGGCTCTGTACCAGCTTGGTTTCAACTTTGTTAAGTGTCTCTTGCGTTAATTTCCTTTCGATATGTGATTTGGACCAAGCAGAGGTGCCAGTTGGTGCTACACAGCTGGATTAGAATCTGTTTATCCCTCTCTATGCTGTCTAGATAGTGGTTGCGTAGGATTATCGTGGTGTTTTGTACCCAATATCTTGCATTTCCATCAATCAGTGACAGGGTGGCAGCACTAGGTGCTGCTGGCTTAATAGCAGTAGCAAGATTATGTGTCATTTAAGGTTATGGGTAGGGGGGTTAGGGGTTAAGGTTGGGTTAGCATTTATGGTTTAACCCTCCTAACCCGAGAGACTCGCCCACGAGCCTAAAAAGCACCTCTGATTCATAGTTCAATCATTAACCATCCATAACACATAGAAACTCGCCGAAAATTGTGGCTAAAAGCTAACGAGTTAGTGGTTACGGAGGTCTTTTCCGGGTCCTTCTAGCCTCTACAGGTGATTTTCTATCCAGCCTGGAACTTCTGCCTTTTTTGGGGTTCGTTGAGCATTAAATCCATACCTTTACATCCAAGATTTATCCACTTTTTGTCCATAATTCATCGCGTTTTCGCTCAATTCTGCCGCTAGCGCCGTCCGTCCTTTGTGTACGGAAGTCAAGGACTCCATATATGGGGTGCATGCCCATATATGGGAGACAACGTCACCCAAAGAGTATGGAAGGCCAAAAGGCTGTATGGAAGGCCAAACGGTTGTATGGAAGGCCAAACGGTTGTATGGAAGGCCAATAGGAGAACTGTTTTAGACACATAATTGCTTGTGTAGCATTGCTGTGGGTGTAATATCAATAAATATGACATTATGTTGATTATTGGCATAAGTAAATGTCATGAGGGCAAAAGCGTCTGGACTTTCTTTGAAAAAATGCATGTATTTTGTCAACTGTATAAGTTATAATGATTATTTCTTCACAATGTGACTCCCAAGACATATGAGAAGTGTTTTAGAGAGTAAAATGGCTTAGGTTTTATTGATCTGTGTGTGATATCAATACATATCTGGAAGATTCATGTTCCGTTTTGTTTATTTATTTGTCTTTAAGGTCCTACAACCATTTTTAACATGCAGGTGAGCTCACTGCAGCCCAAATATTCTAATAACCCAGTTTGTCCTGAAAAAATGATGTTCATATCTTGACTGTAGACAACAGGGTTGATGTTTTACAAGCTTTTTATAAAATAAATCCAGACGGACAATGAACTGTAAAAATGGCCTTAGGGCTAGGAGGGTTAAGATCAATAATGTAATAAAGTTGGCGTGTTTATATTAATTGGCTTCATTTCAATATTATTCCAAATGATAGTGTACCCACTGCTGAGCATATGACTCGCCTTCATACACCCTACTTCCCTGCCAATGATTACTGGATCACATACTTGCTTTTAGAGAAAAAGAGAACTAAAAATGTTTGGTTTTACCTGTCAGACATTGTTTAAAGAAAAAGAAAAGGATTTATTACTAAACAATACTTATTATAAAGACTAACTTTTAATATTGACCAAATATAGTAGGATTACTAAATGTATGCAGTAGTAAAAACAGATATTTTGTTTAAAAGTCAATCTAAACATTATAAATTATGTGTGTAAATTGTTTCCCAACCTTC
The DNA here is from genome assembly GCA_013375575.1 of Percina caprodes. Taxonomy (NCBI): domain Eukaryota; kingdom Metazoa; phylum Chordata; class Actinopteri; order Perciformes; family Percidae; genus Percina; species Percina caprodes. The sequence goes on from JABXJD010002591.1 coordinate 22,208, forward strand.
CTAATATCTTCTTCCTCCAAAACGTTGTTTAGTAGAACAATAAAGTTGTGGACAGTAATTGGGTCTTCTGGCACTAGGTGGGGTCCAACCTAAGATCTGGTGCTAGGTGGGGTCCAACCTAAGATCTGGTGCTAGGTGGGGATCGAACCTAAGATCTGGTGCTAGGTGGGGGTCCAACCTAAGATCTGGTGCTAGGTGGGGCTCCAACCTGTGACCTTTGGATCTACATTAAGCTTCCCTTATTTCTCAGAAACATTCAAATTTCAGCAATTAAATTAAAATCTGACTTAAAAGAAGCGATAAAACACTTACACTTTGTGAGTGATTTAGCATCTTTCTCTCATTTCTTCTTTTTTCCTCCTTTTCCTCTTCCTTTTCCTCTTTTTCCTTCTTCCCTCCCTCTTCCCCTTTTTCCTCTTCTCCCCCCCCCTTTACAGACTATTGTTCCCCAGCTTACCTCTGACCCATTGAGGGCTGTGTACACCCATTATGAGGTTTTCAAAGAGTAGTGCAGGGAGATATGATCCGCTGTGAGCACGGTGTATTTTATTTTGAAAATTAACCGCATGTTTTATTTTGTGTTTGTGCTCAACTTCCTTCCAATATCTGTACATGATCGGCTGGACTTCAGCAGAGGTTCTGGATGTCAGCGGAAGTTCTGGACATCAGCAGAGGTTCTGGACGGCTGGACATAAGCTGAGGTTCTGGACACCTGCGGAGGTTCTGGACGTCAGCGGAGGTCCCGGATGTCAGTGTAGGTTCTGGACGTCAGCGGAGGTTCTGGACATCAGCGGAGGTTCTGGACATCAGCGGAGGTTCTGGACATCAGCAGAGGTTCTGGACGTCAGCGGAGGTTCTGGACAGCTGGACGTCAACGGAGGTTCTGGACGGCTGGACATCAGCTGAGACTCTGGACGGCTGAACGTCAGCAGAGGTTCTGGATGTCAACGGAGGTTCTGGATGGCTGGATGTCAGCGGAATTTCTGGACGTCAGCGGCGGTTCTGGACGTCAATGGAGGTTCTGTACAGCTGCATGTCAGCTGAGACTCTGGACGGCTGGACGTCAGCGGAGGTTCTGGACGTCAGCGGAGGTTCTGGACGTCAGCGGAGGTCCTGGATGTCAGCGGAGGTTTTGGATGTCAGCGGAGGTTTTGGATATCAGCGGAGGTTTTGGATATCAGCGGAGGTTCTGGATGTCAGCGGAGGTCCTGGATGTCAGCGGAGGTTTTGGATGTCAGCGGAGGTTTTGGATGTCAGTGGAGGTTTTGGATATCAGCGGAGGTTTGGGACATCAGCGGAGGTTCTGGACATCAGCGGAGGTTCTGGACGGCTGGACGGCAGCGGAGGTTGTCAAACCTCAGATTTAGGAGAAACAATTCAGATTCAGTTCTGGCTGTGGAACAGTGGATTAGCAGTTCAACCTTGCAAGACTACTTGAAGGGGCTTGGGAGTCTGCCCATCCAGTCTACATGTGCTTTGTTGACTTGCAGAAGGCTTACAATCAAATCCCTTGGGCGGTAGCATGTCGTCAGTGGGCATTGTTTGTGATTTTCATGGACAGGATATTAAGGCGCTGACGGGGGAGGAGAGTGTCAGGTTTGGGGACTTGAGAACAGCTTGAACTGCTCTGGGACTTGAAACAGATTGTCTGCCTGTCATTTACGAGGAGTGCAGTGGGACCCCGCTGATCCAAGTGGGTATGCAGGCAAAGTGTTGCTTATCACCTGAAAAGACCTTTACTCTGCCTCTGATTGGGTTACCCTGACATTCTTACCCTAACCCAAACATCTCAATCCTACTAGTACTAGTACTAGCCAATACCTTTGACGTGCCTTCAGCATCCTCAGGTTCACCCTTGTCATGTATTTACAAAAAGTTGCAATGGAAGATATGAATGTTTTACTACTTTGAAAAGATTAGGGATTCATCTTTCAGAATCAGTAACCCAATTGTATGTTGTCCATACATTGTGTGTATTACAATGTATTTTAAAAAAGTCATAGAAATGTAAACTGTGTCTACATAAGAGCAAGTTGTGTACTACATGTGTAGTATTGCCAGAAACTAGTGACAACTCTTCCAAAGACACTAAACCCACTCCGATTAGACCAACACAAGTCAATGCTATTTCTATGTTAACCTAGAAGTTAAAATTCCCTTTTGAAGTCACAGTGACATGAATCTATGTTCTTGTCAAAATATTTTAACAGCAGATATAATTACTTACGTGTCTGCAGCCAGTATAACAACCAATTAAATTTTAATCACTTAAAGTGAATTATAACTGTATTCATGTGTATTTTTTACAGTTGTAGTTCTCCTACTCTTGTCATCGTCCACTCGATATTGGTAATAATGGTGATATTGCCTTTGAAATTTAATACTAGCTTCACTGTCGGCATTATGGTTGAGGAGCTATTCTTGATTCATTTTCTTTATTTTAGGAGTTTTTGCCTGAAGGATAGAGCTAATTTCTAAGATGTTTCATTGTCGTCGCACACATTTCAAACTTTTATTGAAAAACGTAACATTTCCTTGTGAAAAGAGACCTAAACCCCCCCCCCACCAAATGCATGCACCTCTTCCACTAACCTAGGGAACACACTGGTCATAGCATTCAGCTCTTTATTGTGATTGTTTATTGTGTAATATGTTCGGCTGTTGACACTGTATACTGAGTGTTTTTTTCATACTGTACCAAATACAAATTTCATTCACCATCACTACATCTGGAACCATGAACGAGCAAATGCTAGCTTGACCCCTTTTTAAATTGCAGGAGGTTTTAATAACATGGACAAAGAAAAGTATTGTGGAAGTCTCTGCCAATGTTAGCAAGGCTGTTTGTTTGACAATAGCTTCATAATGAACAATATCCAATATCTGGCTTGTTTTGACATTACTAGAATTTCATGTGTTCACATCAAGAGTGGAGTTTCTTACATTTTCACTAGAAGCCTCCAAAAAGACTTTGAAAAGGCTAACTTCTGACCCCATCTCACATCTTTTTATGTAATTATTTTGGATTATGTCTTGGGCATTTCTAGGCCTTTATTGACAGGCCAGGGTGACATGCAGCAAAGGGCCACAGGTTGGGGTCGGAGCAAACATCCACACATGGGCACCAACTGAGCCATCCGGGCGCCCCATCTCACATTTAGCATGATCAGTCATAACGTCATTAAGTTTTTAGTCAAGATTTTACGACCAAGACTTCAAACTTGCGTTAATATCAAACAAGATTGATTTTGTTGGAACGTCAAGACAGGAAAAAGACTGACTGGGACTGAGATTTATGAGCACCTTCCACCAACGCTAGCTCCAACTCTAGCAAGGCTCTCATGATTTCTCTTGAAAAGGGGGTTGGAAATATGTAATAGAAACCATTTGCCAGATTGGTTGGCTTAATTGGTTTATTGCCTATTTTTTTTACTATATCTGCTTTAAATGAAAAATTGTGTCTGTCTGCCAGTAAACATTCATGAGTGGTATAAAAATCTAATAAAACAATACTCTCAACTACAACAGTCACATGTTAAAGACATTTTAAGATATTTATAAAGGCACATGTGACTGTTATAGAAGGTAAGTGCACTTTAGTAAAAAAATGCTGACAACATGACCAGATATCTCAGGGGAAGTTCCAGCCCTGTGGTGGTTGTGGGAAACAGTTAATTTGCAAAAACAGATGAAAGCCATTCTCAAACAGTGGAAACCAACACAGTTATTCCCTCAAGTGCACACATAAAGACATGATTTCTGCAAATACACAAAAACAGAGATATCTGTTTTTGCAAATAAACCTTTTGTTTGTATTGTGTGTGTGTAATATTGAAAGACTTTTTTTAGAGCAACAAATTCAGAATAAAACTACAGAATTAGAAATGATCTGTGAGAAAATTAATTGATCAGTTGTTACATAGTAGATGTTGAGATTACTCTTTACTGTGTGTCAGCCATAGAAAACAATTCTTACATTGGATGCCATAAAAAGATGATGAAATGTCATGTATCGTCAGTATTGTTACAGAAGAAATGAAAAACTGATCAGTGTTGCTACATCACTTCATTTTGGCTGTGCTGAAAAACGTCTTCAGGTGTTTAGAAATGTCTTTCATTTTGAGTCCGTACATGATTGGATTAAACAGAGGATGGTACAAAATAACTTGTAATGTCATTATTAAATGCACAGTTTTTGGAAAATCTGGCTCCAGTCCAACAATAATCACATCATATGCACACAAACAGGAACAGTTGATCAAAACTATCAGATGAGGTAAACTGGTGTATGTAAAAAGAATGAAAAGCACAGGGACAAGCGCAACTGTTACGAGCCAAAGTAGTCTAGGGGTATTTATAACATTTTTTTATGTTTTACATGTTCAAATAAACTACTACTACTACAAAAATTAATAAAAATTTCATCACAAAAAAGCTTTTAAAGATCAATAAAATCGCTATCACATAGTTTTTGTTTTCAATACAATGTGTTAATCTTTCTTTTTGTAAGATTAGTTTTGGGCATTTGTATAGGACAGTTGAATACCTGCTGCTGGAGTCTGGTTTTGGTCTTCTGCGTACCACTGTTTTTGGGGGATGGCAGGACATCATGTATTTTATTGTTTTTTATTGTGTTAACTGATCTTCCAAGTGTTACTTGGTTTCTGTTAGAGTGTTAGAGTGAGTGTCTCCATAGTATTTACAGGCTGACGGTCATAACAAATTCCCAGCCCTGGATAGAAAACAAAGGAAAAACCCTGGGAGAGGAAATTCAAGAGGAGATCCATACCTCCAAGGACGGCTGTGTGCTTTGGATGGGAAATAACAATAATATCAAAAAGTCCAAGAATATAAACACTTCCATGAATTTAAAATCAGTTCTGCAGTTCATCATTCACAAAATGCAACTAAGGCTGTTGTTTGTCACTAGGTAGCCTGTAGTCTACAAATAGTGCTAGTAAGTAAATCATATCACAGAAAAAATAATATGCTATCTTTTCAATTATTCTTTTTCCACTATGAAAACATATTCATTACACTTATAACTCCTTATCTACTTTATTTAGCTAAATCAGACACTAAATACAAGTTACACTCATGTTATATGCTCTTGAAACAGAAAATACTGATAAAAATGTCCACAATAGCAACAATATTTAATTTTACCACAGAAGCAAACATAAAACTTCAGTTTGCATTTTCTCGACTGAACAATCTCTTCATGTGTTTATAAATTTCTTTCATTTTCAGTCCATATATGATCGGATTAAAAAGAGGATGGTATAAAATTATTTGTAAAGACATGCTTAAATAAACAGTTTTGGAAAAATTTGTTTCCAGTCGAGCTAGAAGTACATCATATGTACTCAGACAGGAAAAGTTGATCAGAACCAACAGGTGGGGTAAACAGGTCTGTGCAGCTTTTCTCCTGACTTCTCTACTACTTCGATAGGTTACTATAAATATCCTGGTGTATGTAAAGAGTATGAAGAGTACAGGGAGCGGTACAGCACTTACAAAAATAATCAATCCATATATATTCATCACTGTTGAACTTACACAGTGAAGCTTCTGAACTGTGCTGTTGCAAATTATTCCTTTCAAACTAAAGTAACAGAGTTTTTTATTAGCATTTAGAAACAGTCCCACTGAAACTGGACAAGCAGGCAGAAGCCAAGCTAAAATCAGGAAAATATTAACTGTTGTTTTTGTCATGATAGTGTGATATTGCAGAGGTTTACATATAGACACATATCTGTCGTAGGCCATGACTGACAACAGGAAGTATTCTGAACAGGCTAGAGTGTAATATATAAACCACTGAAAAAGACAGGCTGAATAAGATATGATCTGTTGTTCAGATAAAAAGTCAATCAAAAGCTTTGGATAGAGAGCAGTGCTGTAAAGAACAGAGTTAATTAACAAAGCTGCAATGAAAATGTACATAGGCTCATGGAGGGATTTGTTAATCACTATGATGCACACAATGGTAGAATTACTGCAGATTATAAGAATATATGCTGTAAACATGATCACAAAATAAAGATATCTGTATTTCTGCACTTCCACATGACCATCAAAAGTTATATATGTTACATTTAACTTGTTATCCATTAAGATTGTCTAAAACAAAATGTTAATGAATAAAACAGGTAAATTACTAGAAGTGTCATATAACCTGAGATTATCTTATTCAGTCATTACCTGACCTTGATACACACTGGTGTGGTCCGACCAACAGAACTGGATCTGTGTCCTGTTTGAGGTTTTTATCAGACTGCATCAACCTCCATGGATCTCATTAATCTCTCCAAAGGAAAAGCTACTAACATGTAAACAACTTGATCAGACTCTGGAGGCCTGAACTCATACATGTTGTTAAACTTTGTTTGCTCAGATTACATCACTCTGTCATATTAAGAATTGCACTCTTAGGACATGTTCTGATCAAAGATTTTCAAAGTGATGCAATGCACCGGTCTGCGGTGTTCTGAGACGTGCTAGTTTACACCACTAAGACAGGACGAGACAAAGGAAACTCTTCTTACATGTAAACAACTTTATCAAACTCTGGAGGCCTGAACTCATACATGTTGCTGTTAGATTTAGATTTTTCTAGTAATGTGAGTCTGTGTGATCAAACTCCTGAGAACTCATGACCTAAACGCATAGGTATTGTTTGGCTTATCAATTTGTCCCAAAACCTCCCAGTTAAGATAATGAATGCTGTAAATATTTACAATAACAGCCCTAAAGAACCAACCAGGCCATTTTCAGCATGTAGCTTGCTACCTGGTAGTAGCACAGGGATTTTGGGAAAGGCAACACACAAAGAGTGTGACAAAAAATGTACTTCCATGTATCCAGACTAACCCAGACCCGGCCCGCACCTCGTGTTATGAAAACAAAACGTTATAGATTGAAATGTTTTCTATTTTGAAATCAATTTATTGATTTCCAATATACAGTAGACCAGGCAGGTGTAGGTGCTACGGACCGAAGTTAAATCTGTGACACTTACGGATCATTCCTTCCCCCACAGTTAGGCCGAACCACCATTATAGTTCAACCATTATAGTGTGCTATGTAGCCTCTGCAGCTTGACCAAGTTACAGTGAGTTAGGTATATGCCAATAAAGCGGTTGCAATTATTAAAACTCCCCGCTGACGATGCTTGCTGCAATATTATAACAAAACGGCAAGTGAAAAAAGAACGTGTTGGGTATCAGTATAGTGACAGATTCATCCATCTATCCATCTTTGTCCGCTTATCCGGTAGTGGGTCTCGGGGGGAGCCGCTCAAGCAGAGGACCCCAATCTTCCCTTTCCCGAGCCACATTAACCAGCTCCGACTGGGGGATCCCGTTCCCAGGCCAGGTTGGAGATATAATCCCTCCACCTCGTCCTGGGTCTTCCCCAAGGCCTCCTCCCAGCTGGACGTGCCTAGACCACCTCCTTAGGGAGGCGCCCAGGAGGCATCCTGAACCACCTCAACTGGCTCCTTTCAACGTGAAGGACCAGCAGCTCTTCTCCGAGCTCCTCACAGATGACTGTGCTACTCCCCCAATCTCTAAGGGAGACGCCAGCCACCCTCCTGAGGAAACCCATTTTGGCCGCTTGTACCCTGGATCTCTTTTTAGGGTCATGAGCTGGCCTTCATGACCATAGGTGAGGCTAGGAACCACAACTGACTGGTAGATGGAGAGCTTTGCCTTCTGGCTCAACTCTATTTTCGTCACAACGGTGCGATAAACGAAATGTAACACCAAACCTGCTGCGCCGATTCTCAGACCAACCTCCAGCTCCATGGTCCCTTCATTCGTGAACAAGACCCCGAGGTATTTAAACCCCTTCACTTGGGGTTCCTTCACCGACCTGAAGAGGGCACTCCATCGGTTTCCTGCTGAGAACCATGGCCTGAGATTTAGAGGTGCTAATCCTGATCCCGGCCGCTTCACACTTGTCAGCGAACCGATCCAGTGAGTGCTGAAAGTCACAGGCTGATGATGCCTTCGCCGCACCTTCCTCAGTATCTCCCTGGGGACCTGGTCATAAACCTTCTCCAGAGCCACAAAACTCATGTAGACCAGTTGGGCATACTCCCAGGCTACCTCTAGGATCCTTGCGCGAATGAAGATCTGATTCGTTGTTCCACGACCAGGACGGAATCTGCATTGTTCCTCTTCAATCCGAGGTTCAGCTATCTGCCGAATCCTCCTTTCCAGCACCTTGGAGTAGACTTTACCAGGGAGGCTGAGAAGTGTGATACCCCTGTAATTGGCACACACCCTCTGGTCCCCCTTTTTGAAGAGGGGAACCACCACCCCGGTCTGCCACTCCTTAGGCACTGTCCCAGACTTCCACGCAATGTTAAAGAGGCGTGTCAACTGAGACAGCCCGTCCACACCCAGAGCTTTCAGCATTTCTGGACGGATCTCATCAATCCCTGGGGCCGGTCAGCTCTGTGCGTTGCTGTGGTAACTGTACACTGACAAACCAGCAGACAGTTTCCAGGGCTGCGGTAGAGATGCACGGCCAAAAGGAGAAAAAAAAACAAGAAACGCAGCTACTTTTAAACATTATCAAAGACTTGGAAAAGAAAGCTTTCTGGATATGAGCCAACCTTCTCAAGAAGCTGGTTGAAGGAATGAAAGAAGGACGCTGTGTTCCCACGCTGCAACAAGTCCTCCACCGCTGGAACACGCTGAAATATTATATATTATATACTATGTAATACTGTGTGCATGGAAAGGTAGTCGCAGCTTTACCTGCAAACACCTCCACCGTGGCTTTGATTCAGTTAGTTTAAAGGCCTCTTCTCTAAAGGAAACAAGCCAATATGGTTGTAGTTGGGCTCCAGAACGATGCATTAAAGTGTTTTCTGATCATAGAGCTTGTCAGAGCCTTCTGAAATTGTAAATAAAAAAACACATGAGCCTTTATTCTCTGCCACTGCTGGGGTTAAAGGGATAGTTGGGAGTTTTTGAAGTGGAATTGTATGAGGTACTTATCTATGAGTACTATTTGTAGATTAAGTGCATTTTGAGGCTGATTCTTTTTGCTTTGACTTTTTACATTTTAAATTAGGGCTGTGCAATTAATCAAATGTTGATTGTGATTTTAATTCCGGCTACAAACGATCCCAAAAACAATGTTATCTAGAAAAACTATTATTATTATTAGAAATTATTTTGCACATTACATCTAGCATTAAACTCTTATTTAGTCTGATTGACCTCTGGAAGGCTAAATCACTTTTTCTTGTGGCATTTAGGCCTTTATTGTTACAGCTTAAGATATGAAAATATATTAAAAAGTTAAAAGGGGAAAAGTACGAAGGTAAATTTAACAGTTCTAGGATTTTTTACTGTTGATTTGTTTCACTGTTTCGATGTTGTTTTTGCAGATTGAAGATTGTTGTTAAAGTGTAATCAGCTGATGTGTTTAATTGTTCTCAGAAGAAGAAGAAATAATGACCTGTTGACCAATTACTCTGATAATGACTTCAGCCAACGTTGCTACCTGTTAAAAGCCCCCCCCCCCAGCCCCGGTGCTGGCTGTGGTTGTGATAGCTGTTGTTTCTCAGTTGTCCCCTGAGGAACACTGTGACCACTGGGTGATAATTATCTGGCTGCAGTAAGGCCCCCCCCCCCCCACCCCCCGAGACCTGGCATGGTGTCCATCCACGCTAATGACACTCATTACAGTCTCCTTACATCAGCCGTGGGCTTCTGTGGACGCCATATTGGTGGTGTTGAAATAGATTGCATCATACACACACACACACACACACACACACACACACACACACACACACACACACACACACACACACATACACACACACACACACACACACACACACACACACATACACACACACACACACACACAATAAACTAAATTAAAAAGGAATCATAAAAAGGTGTGGGGGGCGGGTAACATTTAGAGAAAAAACCCAGAATTTCCGAGATTAAAGACCTAAATTAACAGGCTTTCTAGAATTTGAGTTAGACCCACACAGCTGAGCCCTCCAAACCTGTTACAGATGTGTGGGTCATTCTTTCTGAAATACTAAAAGATTCTTATTCTAATTAGAAAAAGTAGATATAATGGCGCCCATATGAAGAAGTTTAGTCCTCCACACAGAGGCCCAGGGTTCAAATCCGACTTGCAGCAGGTTTCCTGCATGTTGTTCCCCTTTCATGTCCTCCTGTGTGCAAGTGTGTGTGTCTCTTTGCGTGTGTTTGTGTGTGAGTGTGTGTGAGTGTGTATGTGTATGTCTGTGTGTGTGTGTGTGTGTGTGTGTGTGTGTCTGTTTTGTGTGTGCAAGTGTGTGTCAGAATGTCAGTTTCTGTGTGTGTGTGTGAATGTGTGTGTGTTTATGAGTGTTTGAGTGTGTGTGTGTGTGTGTGTGTGTGTGTCTGCCTGTTTACGTGCATGCATGTGTGTGTGTGTGTGTGTGTGTGTGTGTGTGCAAGTGTGTGTGTGTATGTATGTGAGTGTGTGCGAGTGTGTGTGTCTGTTTGCGCACATTCGTGCGTGTGTGTGTGTGTGTAAGTTTGTGTGTGTGTGCGTCTGTTTGCGTGCGTGCATGTGTGTGTGTGAGTGTGTGTGTGTGTGTGTGTGTGTGTGTGTGTGTGTGTGAGACCTCCGATGGTAACACTAAATATCACATGGATACAGTATCTGCATAACTTAAGGACCTTGATGAAGCCAATACGACTCCAATCCACTACGGCTTTATTGGACTTTATTAACCATGTGTGTGTGTGTGTGTGTGTGTGTGTGTGTGTGTGTGTGTGTGTGTGTGTACCGCTTTACTACGGCTTTATTGGACTTTATTAACCAATCTTCCATTTCTCTCTAAGATTCTTGAGAAAGCAATCACCAAACTTTCTGCATAGCAACAGTTTATTTGAGGATTTTCAGGATTTAGAGTTAATCATAGCACAGAGACAGCACTTGTGAAAATTACTAATGACCTCCTAATTGCATCAGACAAAGGACTTATCTCTGTATTGGTGTTATTAGATCTTAGTGCTGCATTTGATACCATTGACCACCATATCTTATTACAGAGATTGGAAAATTATGGCATTAAAGGGACAGCTCTAAGCTGGTTTAAGTCTTATTTATCAGATCGATCTCAGTTTGTTCATGTTAACGATGTGCACGCCAAAGTTAGTCATGGAGTCCCACAAGGACCTGTGCTTGGTCCAATCCTGTTTACACTTTATATATGCTGCCTTTAGGCAATATTATCAGGAATCACTTCATAAACTTTCATTGTTGATGAAACTAATCAGTTAGCTAAACTTCAAATGTGCCTTCAGGATATTAAAACCTGGATGAGCTGTAATTTTCTAATGTTAAACTCAGATAAAACTGAAGTTATTGCTCTGGGGCCCAAGCACCTCCGTGACGCATTATCCAAAGAGATAGTTACTCTGGATGGTATCACTCTGGCCTCCAGCACCACTGTGAGGAATCTCAGAGTTATCTTTGATCAGGATTTGTCCTTTAATTCCCACATAAAGCAAATTTCAAGGATTGCCTTTTTTCACCTACGTAATATTGCAAAAATCAGGAATATCCTGTCTAAAAATGATGCAGAAAACTAGTCCATGCATTTGTTACTTCTAGGCTGGATTACTGCAATTCTTTATTATCAGGCTGCTCGAAAAAAGTCCATAAAGACTCTTCAGCTGGTCCAGAATGCTGCAGCACGTGTTCTGACAGGAACCAGGAAAAGAGATCACATCTCTCCTGTTTTAGCTTCTCTGCATCAGCTTCCTGTAAAATCCAGAATAGAATTTAAAATCCTTCTTCTCACCTACAAAGCTCTTCATGGTCAGGCACCATCTTAATTTAAAGAGCTCATAATACTTTACTATCCCACCAGAGAACTGCGCTCCCAGAATGCAGGGTTACTTGTGGTTCCTAGAATGTCTAAAAGTAGAATTGGAGCCAGTGTTCAGCTACCAGGCTCCTCTCCTGTGGAACCAGGTATTAGTTTGGGTTCAGGAGGCAGACACCATCTCCACATTTAAGACTTAAGTAGACTTAAGACTTTCCTCTTTGATGAAGCTTATAGTTAGGGCTGGCTTAGGAGAATCCTGAACCATCCATTGGTTACGCCGCTATAGGCCTAGACTGCTGAGGGACTTCCCATGATGCACTGAGTACCTCCTTCCTCCTCCTTCTCTCCATCTGTATGCAACCTCATCCCATTAATGTTACTAACTCAACTTCTTTCCTTTCCCAGAAACTTGTGCTCTCTCGCCCCCATAGTCTTCTGCTCTCTTGCCCCTCTATTCTCTCCTCCTATCGCTTCCTGCAGGTGTTTCTGGCTCTGGAGTCTGGATCTGTGGTTGGAGTCACCTGCTGCCTCCATGTTCCTGCTCGACACCCTCTGCTAGAATTCTCTCTCTCTCTGCTCGAGGTTTCGGTCTCTTAACAGGAAGTTTTTCCTTGCCTCTGTGACCTAGTGCTTGCTTTTGGTGGGTGGTAGTCTGTTTTCCTGTCTTAATTTGGTAGCCTGGTTTTCTGTCAGGTCTTGTGAGTGTGTAATCTTCGGTCTTAGTTTTAGTTCCGCTTCGAGGGGAACTCGAACTGCGTCGGTTACGACACTATGAGAACGCCTTTAGGCATGGGCTGAATGTGAATGAAAACTACTCCAATCCTATTGGTCCTAGTGAGAACGGTAGCATGTGACGGCATAACCGTAGGGGCACATAGCTCATTAGCTTTTTTCTATTCAGCAGGCACGTTGGTTGATGTTGGTTTTGAAAGGCTCCTGTATCCTTCTCACCTGGAATCATGTCCGAGCGATTGTACCGGTTCCGGAGATGTGTGTCTCCCTGCCCGCGTTTCATCATGGTAGGTGACTCGCACGAATGTGTGTTGCTTGTTTGGGCCTGTCGCACGCCATGGCAGCTCTCGAGGGGGCTGTTTGTGTCCATTGCGTGGCCCTGCCCATGCGGGTACTGTGGTCCCACGTGGCCCTCTTTTCCGCGGACGGCCAGATACGCTCTCCCCGTGGCTCGGGCTCTGCGGTCGCTGAGGCGGCTCGGCGGTTCCGGTCATGGGGATCGCAGCAGGATCTGCTGGAGGGTTCCGAGACGGCTGTGGCCCTTTCTCGTCCTTCGTCTGCCGATTCCGAATCCCCTGGTCCTCGTTACTCGGCTTCTTCTGCTCGGGGACGCAGGCTGGAGAGGTGGCCACACTCTGGCTCTGAGGAGTTGGATGTGCTTGGCGTCGTGGAAGAGGGTGAGGACTTCTGGGTGTCGCGCCGACGTCATCAGAAAAGCGCCGCGCCGGACTATGTTGAACTGTTGGAAGTGGTGACGCGGTCTGTGGCAAAACTCGGACTGGATTAGCCACAGGCTGTCAGGGAGCTTGATCGCTTCCTGCAGAGCCACTCCGTGCCCCTGCGTCGGTCCTTGCCATTTTTCCCAGTTTTGCACGGTTAGTTGTGCAAATCATGGGATAAACCTTACTCTGCCCAGCTTTCTACTCCCCAGCTGCTGGAGTTTTGGCAATGTGGCGGGGTTTGAGGACTGCGGTTACAGGACGATGCCGCGGGTTGACGATGCTCTGGCGAGTTACTTCTCTCCCCAGCTGACGTCGTCTTTCAGCCAGCCAGCGCTGCTGACGGGACCATGTTGGGTAACTTCCTCGCTGATGGGGAAGGCGTGTATGGCAGCGGGCCAGGCTGGAGTGAGCCTGCACACCATGGCGGTTTTGCAGGCCTACCAGGCGGACCTGCTGCTGGAGATGGACCAGAGAGGGGGTGCCGAGGCGCTCGGGACGCGGGATGCGGTGAACTCTGTCGTCGACAGGTTTCGCCATGTCTGGTCCCAGGGGGAGGCAATCCAGCAGTTTCTCCCTCGCCGGACTGGGTCCCGCTCTGCTAGGACGGCTGGACCTTCTCAGCCCTCTACCAGATCCCACCGACAGCGCCAGAGACGGAGTGTGGCTTCTCGTGGTCCCCCTCGAGCGGCTTAGGACGCAGGGCAATGCTCCAGCGCACCCCTCCACGCGCTAGACGCTGCCGAGCCTTCTCCGCTCTGCCTGCCCCGAGGGGTGGCAGTGGGCCGGGGGTTCGGCTCCCGGACTGCGGATCATCGGCGGGTTCTTCCTGGCGGCCCGTTTCAGGGGCTCATCCGAGATCGGCACGTCGCACTGGCCACCAGCCCCGAGGGGTTGGTTTGGAGTACATATCCCCGTGAGTGCTGCGCAACGTGTACGGGCTGCAGTTCCGGGTCCGCCCCCCCCGGCTTCACTGGGGTGGTCCAGACTGTGGTGCGCCCGGACCAGGACCTGGTGCTGGGACAGGAGAAGGGGGCCGTGGAGCTCGTCCCCCCGCCGGTTTCTACAGCCGGTACTTCCTGGTTCCCATGAAGGACGGAGGCCTGCGCCCTATTCTGGGTCTGCGGGTTCTGAACCAGTCTCTGAGGAGATACAGGTTCGAGATGCTCACCATCCCCGCCATTGTGTGTCACATCCAGTCCATGGACTGGTTTGTCACCGTGGATCTGAGGGACGCATGCTTCCACATCTCCTTTCGTCCTTCCCACAGGAAGTTCCTGAGGTTCTCCTTTGGGGGCGTGGCGTACCAATGTTGGGTTCTTCCCTTTGGCTTGGCACTCTCCCCTCGCACTATCACCAAATGTATGGATGCGGTGCTGGCCCCTCTGCGGCTCCAGGGCATCCAGTTCCGCATTACATCAACGACTGGCTTATCCGGGCTCAGTCTCGGGAGTTGGCGGTTCGGCATTGAGATGTCGTCCTCGCTCATCTTCTTCGTTTGGGGCTGAGGCTCAACGAGGGAAAGAGTGTGCTGGCACCCGCCCAAAGGACTATGTTTTTAGGGGTGGTGTGGGATTCGTTGACGATGCTGGCACGTCTGTGTCCGGCTCGTGTCGAGTCCGTTCTGGCCACAGTGAAGAGTGTGAGGCTGGGCCACGCCATCACAGTGAAACACTTCCAAAGGGTGTTGGGCCTCATGGCGGCTGCTTTCAGCATGATACCTTCTGGTCTTCTGCACATGAGGCCCTGCAGTGGTGGCTGTGGGTCTGGCCCTTGAGGGGGCCCAGTACCTAGTGAGCGGTCGAGACTCTCCGTAGCTCCAGGGCCCCGGAGGATGTGTGGCCTGAAGTGGGACGTCTTCTCTGCCTGGTGCAGAGGACGCATGCTGGACCCAGTTAACTGCCCGGTGGTTCAGGTGCTGGAGTTTCCGCAGGACCGCTTCTCTGCGGGCCTTTCCCCATCCACCCTCAAGGTTACGTGGCTGCCATTTCGGCTTTCCACGCCCCTTCGAGGGTTGAGTCTCTGGGGAGGCTTCCCCTGGTCGTGCGGTTCCTCCGTGGGACCCGGAGGATGAGACCTGCGACTCGCCCTAGGATCCCCACCTGGGATCTGGTGGTGGTTCTCGAAGCTTTGGCTGAGGCCCCCTTCGAACCCTTGGAGTCGGCTGAGGCCAAGTACCTGACCCTGAAGATGGCCTTCCTCCTTGCTATCACCTCTCTGAGGAGGGTGGGGGACCTCCGGGCTCTTTCGGCTGCTTCCCGATGCCTGGAGTTTGCCCCTTGTAATATGAGGGCCATCCTGCACCCCATTTTGGGCTACGTTCCCAAGGTGCAGTCCACTGTCATGGGGCCTGTGGTGCTGCAGGCGTTTCGTCCTCCACCTCATGTGATGGCGGAGGCTCCATTTGCTCTGCCCTGTCAGAGCACTGAGTGTCTTCACTCTGAGTTCCTCCCGGTGGAGGAAATCGGACCGGTTGCTGGTATGTTTCGGGTCCCCCAAGGCTGGGCTCCCCGCTTCCAAATATACTATCAGCGACTGGTTCGTTCAGACTATCTCCCTGGCCTATCAGGTGCGCGGTCTGCCTTCACCTATGGCTGTACAGGCTCACTCCACGAGAGGCATGGCGGCCTCCACGGCTCTCCTCTCTGGAGCGTCTCTCCAGGGGGTTTGTGATGCGGCTGGCTGGGCCACTCCTCACACCTTCTTCAGGTTCTATAGTCTGGACCTTCCCTCCGCACCCGGCACCCGGGTGCTCTCCTCCTAGTCGTGCCCACAGGTTGCTTGCATGCTAGGGCAGGCGGGGTTTCGGCACGGGTTAGTGGGTATCTCGTTCCCATAGTGTCGTAACCGAAGGGGAACATCTTGGGTTACGTATGTAACCCTTGTTCCCCGAGATAGGGGAACGAGACACTGCGTCGGTTCACCGCGCCTCGCCCCGCCTGGAGTGCCTTGCTTCATAGAAAGAGCTAATGAGCTATGTGCCGGTGTGCTTATATTCCCCTACGGTTATGCCGTCACATGCTACCGTTCTCACTAGGACCAATAGGATTGGAGTAGATTTCATTCACATTCAGCCCTGTCATGCCTAAAGGCGTTCCCATAGTGTCGTAACCGACGCAGTGTCTCGTTCCCCTATCTCGGGGAACAAGGGTTGCATACGTAACCCGAGACGTTCTGTTTCCTGTTTTACTGTGATAGTCTGGTTTTCTGTGTTGTCTTGTCTAGTTTTAGTTTCTCACGCTTGTGATTACCTGAGGTTTTCACCTGTTTCCCAGTCCTTGTGTCACCTGCCTGTTGTTACCTCGTTACCTTCTGTATTATTTTGTTTTCCCCTTGTCCTGTGTCAGATTATTGTACTGTTTTCGCATTGCATGTTTGTTCAAGTAGAAGGTGTCGGAGTTTGACCAGACTGTGGAGAGTCTCTTTAACTCTGAACCAAGCCAACATTCTCCATTCCTGGAAATACAGCAGAAATGGTTTAAAGAGACACCTTGAGTGAGCCATTTTGTACCCCACCTGGATCTAGTCAAGAAGAGGTTAGACTGTTTACTTAATGACTCACCCACCAGCCTGCCGGTTTCCTGGTCTGCCCCTTTGCCTGCTTCACCAACTCATGGTGTTTATCAACCTGAAGGAGAGGCAGAGTCCAAGTCAGCTGACCTATGTGAGTTAGTTTGTGACCTGATTGAGCTGAAGGGAGGCAATCTTGTTGTTTGCTCAAGATAAGGTGTCAGAAAAGGTCTGGTTTAAGGACTCTATTCCTGACTGTGCTAACCGCTTCATTTTCATTCATCGTGTTTTGTCAGTGGTCCGACCAACTCTTGCTCCCCATGTTTTGTCGATGGTCCGAATGACTCCTAACCCTGGTGCCTGGTTGACAGACTCATCGACTTATGTTCCTGTCAGCTTGTTGGCTGACCCAGGCCCAGCTGACCCTTCACCTGCCTTCAGCCCAACTGAACCTTTGCTTGTCTTCTGCCCAGCTGACCGTTGGCCTGCCCAGCCCTTTGAGATGCTCCACCTTCACCGCCAGCCACCTGAGGAATACTACCTTTGTGCTTGGCCGCCAGAGGGATTTCACTCTGGGCTGGGGATCTCATTACTGCTTTTTGCAGATGATGTGGTCCTGATGGCATCATCAGTCTGTGACCTTCAGCACTCAATGGATCAGTTTGCAGCCGAGTGTGAAGCGGCTGGGATGAGGATCAGCACCTCTAAATCTGAGGGCCTGGTTCTCAGCAGGAAACCGATGGAGTTCTTTCTTCAGGTAGGGAATGAGTCCTTACCCCAAGTGAAGGAGTTTAAATACTTTGGGGTCTTGTTTGCGAGTGAGGGGACCATGGAGCGGGAGATTTGTCGGAGAATCGGTGTGCAGCGGGGTGCAGTATTACATTCCATTTATTGCACCGTTATGACAAAAATAGAGCTGAGCCAGAAGGCAAAGGCTCTTGAACTACTGGTCAGTTTTGGTTCCTATCCTCACCTATGGTCATGAAGGCTGGGAAGTATGCAATCCAGGATACAAGCGGCAAAAATGGGTTTCCTCAGAAGGGTGGCTGGCGGCTCCCTTAGAGATAGTGGTTTGGGCAGCTGGTAAGAATGCCTTCTGGGCGCCTTCCTAGGGAGGTGTTCCAGGCACGTCCAGCTGGGAGGAGGCCTCGGTGAAGACCCAGGACAAGGTGGAGGGATTATATCTCCAACCTGGTCTGGGAACGCTTTGGGATACCCCAATTGGAGCTGGTTACTGTGGCTCGGGAAAGGGAAGTATGGGGTCCACTGCTGGAGCTGCTGCACCTGCGACCCAATACCGGCTAAGCGAATGAAGATGGATGGATGGATGGATAGATGGATGAATCTGTCCCCCTACTGATACCCAACATTATCTTTTTTCACTTGCCGTTTTATTATAATATTGCAGCAATTATTGTCAGCGGGGAGTTTTAATAATTGCAACCGCTTTATTGGCATATACCTAAATCACTGTAACTTGGTCAAGCTGCAGAGGCTACGTAGTACACTATAATGGTTGGACTTTGATATTGATATTAACTGTGGGGGAAGGAACAATCCCTAAGTGTCACAGATTTAACTTTGGTCCGTAGCACCTACACCTGTCTGGTCTACTGTATATTGGAAATCAATAAATTGATTTCAAAATAGAAAACATTTCACTCTATAACGTTTTGTTTTCATAACACAAGGTGTGGGCTGGGTCTGGGTTAGTCTGGATACATGGAAGTACATTTTTTGTCACACTCTTTGTGTGTTGCCTTTCCCAAAATCCCTGTGCTACTACCAGGTAGCAAGCTACATGCTGAAAATGGCCTGGTTGGTTCTTTAGGGCTGTTATTGTAAATATTTACAGCATTCATTATCTAAACTGGGAGGTTTTGGGATAAATTGAAAAGCGTAACAATACCTATGTGTTTAGGTCATGAGGTCTCAGGAGTTTGATCACACAGACTCACATTACTAGAAAAATCTAAATCTAACAACAACATGTATGAGTTCAGGCCTCCAGAGTTTGATCAGGTTGTTTACATGTAAGAAGAGTTTCCTTTGTCTCGTCCTGTCTTAGTGGCGTAAACTAGCACGTCTCAGAACACCGCAGACCGGTGCGTTGCATCACTTTGAAAATCTTTGATCAGAACATGTCCTAAGAGTGCAATTCTTAATATGACAGAGTGATGTAATCTGAGCAAACAAAGTTTAACAACATGTATGAGTTCAGGCCTCCAGAGTCTGATCAAGTTGTTTACATGTTAGTAGCTTTTCCTTTGGAGAGATTAATGAGATCCATGGAGGTTGATGCAGTCTGATAAAAACCTCAAACAGGACACAGATCCAGTTCTGTGTTTGCCGGACCACACCAGTGTGTATCAAGGTCAGGTACTGATGACTGAATAAGGCAATCTCAGGTTATATGACACTTCTGGTAATATATCTGTTTTATTCATTAACATTTTGTTTTAGACAATCTTAATGGATGATGACTTTAATGTAACATATATAACTTTTGATGGACATGTGGAAGTGCAGAAATACAGATATCTTTATTTTGTGATCATGTTTACAGCATATATTCTTATAATCTGCAGTAATTCTACCATTGTGTGCATCATAGTGATTAACAAATCCCTCCATGAGCCTATGTACATTTTCATTGCAGCTTTGTTAATTAACTCTGTTCTTTACAGCACTGCTCTCTATCCAAAGCTTTTGGTTGACTTTTTATCTGAACAACAGATCATATCTTATTCAGCCTGTCTTTTTCAGTGGTTTATATATTACACTCTAGCCTGTTCAGAATACTTCCTGTTGTCAGTCATGGCCTATGACAGATATGTGTCTATATGTAAACCTCTGCAATATCACACTATCATGACAAAAACAACTGTTAATATTCTCCTGATTTTAGCTTGGCTTCTGCCTGCTTGTCCAGTTTCAGTGGGACTGTTTCTAAATGCTAATAAAAAACTCTGTTACTTTATTTTGAAAGGAATAATTTGCAACAGCACAGTTCAGAAGCTTCACTGTGTAAGTTCAACAGTGATGAATATATATGGATTGATTCTTTTTGTAAGTGCTGTACCTCTCCCTGTACTCTTCATACTCTTTACATACACCAGGATATTTATAGTAACCTATCGAAGTAGTAGAGAAGTCAGGAGAAAAGCTGCACAGACCTGTTTACCTCACCTGTTGGTTCTGATCAACTTTTCCTGTTTGATGTCATATGATGTACTTCTAGCTCGACTGGAAACTGATTTCCCTAAAACTGTACGTTTAATAATGTCTTTACAACTAGTAATTTATCATCCCCTATTTAATCCAATAATGTATGGACTCAAAATGAAAGAAATTTACAAACACCTCAAGAGAGTGTTGTTCAAAGTGCGCTCATGTCTTTACTCTGTTTTAATTTGCACATATATGGACTGAAAATGAAAGAAATTCATAAACACCTTGAGATATTAAGTCAAGACACATTTAACTTATATCTACACAGTATATTGGAGAACCTGTGTACATTAATTACAACTTAAAAATGCAAATATTCTTGGAAGTCTTTTAATTTAAGTATTTGTTTCTAATAGACTTAAACTTAAAAAAGCATTAGCTCCAACAGTGTGATGTCAAATGTTTTTCCTCTGATCTCTAAAAATCCAGCACATTGTTTTTATCCATCTATCATGTAATCACTGAATGCATATTGCATTTTCAAGGTTGTTTCCGTAGTAAAATAGACTTTTGTCACCAGCACTGACATTTGAATTAGTACTATTTGATCATATCTTATTCAGCCTGTCTCTTTTAGTGGTTTATATGGTACAGTCTAGTTGTTTCAGAATTCTTCCTGTTGTCAGTCATGGCCTATGACAGATATGTGTCTATCTGTAAACCTCTGCAATATCACACTATCATGAGAAAACAACTGTTAATATTCTCCTGATTTTAGCTTCGGTTCTGCCTGCTTGTCAGTTGTCAGGGGACCGTTAATGAAAAACTGTTACTTTATTTTGAAAGGAATTTGCAACAGCACAATTCATGAACTTTTCTGTGTTCCTTCAACAGTGTTGAATATATATGGCTTGATTCTTTTTGTAATTACAGTACTCAACCCTGTACTCTTCATACTCTTTACATACACCAGGATATTTATAGTAACCTATCGAAGTAGTAGAGAAGTCAGGAGAAAAGCTGCACAGACCTGTTTACCCCACCTGATTTTTCCAAAACCGTTTATTTAAGCATGTCTTTACAAATGATTTTGTATCATCCACTTTTTAATCTGATCATATATGGACTAAAAATGAAAGAAATTTATAAACACCTGAAGAGATTGTTCAGTTGAGACAAATTAAACTGATATAGCCACTGTTTTACATTAATTATAACATAAGAAAAAAAATAAAAAATAATAATAATAATATAAGGATTATTGGAAAGTATTTAAGGATTTGTTTCTCATAGACTTAAACAATAAAAAGCATTGCATTAAACATTAAATGACATTTTAACATACAACATTTTATTTTTTTATCTAATGTAATCACAAAATGCAAACTGAAGTTTTATGTTTGTTTCTGTGGTAAAATTAAATGTTGTTACTATTGTCGACATTTTTACCTGTATTTTTTGTAAGTTTGAAGAGCCTAGAGCTTTCATAGTGGAAAAAGAATAATTAAAAAGATCCCATATTATTTTTGCTGTGATATGTTTTACTTATTAGCTCTATTTGTAGACTACAGGCTACCTAGTGACAAACAACAGCCTTAGTTGTATTTTGTAAATTATGAACTGCAGAACTGATTTTAGATTCATGGAAGTGTTTATATTCTTGGACTTTTAGATATTTTTGTTATTTCCCATCCAAAGCACACAGCCGTCCTTGGAGGTATGGATCTCCTCTTGAATTTCCTCTCCCAGGGTTTTCCTTTGTTTTCCTAAGCAGGGCTGGGAATTCATTATGACCGTCAGCCTGTAAAGACTATGGAGACGCTCACCCTAACAGAAACCAAGAAACACTTGTAAGATCAGTTTAAGGCCCCTATTTCATCCAAAAAGTTCTTGAGAAGGAGGCAGAGTGTAGTGAATATAATTGAATGTTTTATGACTGCTAATAACATTTACATATGAGTGAGTGGATCTAACAGAAATTGTAGATTGTGACATTGCAGTATTGCTTAGATAGCACTGTTGTGTAGACCCAACAAAGAGTGTGATCAACGTTAAGATGTACATCTGGCTCTTAAGAAAGATCAAGTGATACGGGTGTAAAATTTGTTTAAGGTTAACAAACTATAAAGACACCGTAGAGTATAAAAAAAAACAAGTAAGAGGAAATAAAACCGTGAGGTGTCTCAAGTATATGACATTTGGTGTAAAATAAACTGATATCACTGGATCAGGAGTGTCATCAGTGACATGGTTCGCTGACAAAGGGTGTAGAGATAAAAGGAGTCACTCCTTTAAGTTAAAGTCTGATAGCGTCCCAATCTGAGTGTGTATTTGTAGCAAGACATGGTTTGGATAAGGTAGATTTGTGGCAGTGAGTTTATTGTGTGACATTTGTAAAATGATGACATTTTACATCAAGGTGGCATTTAGATATTTTCTGTGGCTATTTTGGTTAAATAACAAAGAATCTTTTAATTTTGGATAAAAATCGTGTATTGTATTGGTGTCATATTTGATGACACCATTAAATTTACATCAAATAATGAACGCAGTGACACAAAAAAGAAAATTGGAAAAATACCTGTGCAAATTAAAGGAAGCTTGTCAGGCGGCTGACAAGTTTCCTGAAGACGATAGTAGAGAATCTGACATGTTGTCACTGGCTGTTTCCAGCTTGTGGCAGTGCTCCAAAACCAGAACCATCTGTCTATTACGTCCCTGGCTGTGATTCTTGCGTGATCTCATGATATTGTGAGTATGACATTTAGATTTTTTAATTTGGTTGGCAGAGAGCTACATACGCATTGCCCAAGTAATGTCATTTTATGGCCTAAATTTTGTTATGTATAAATTGTGTACATTCAATGCAATTGAATTCATTTTGCTGTATACAGTGAGGAAAATAAGTATTTGAACACCCTGCTATTTTGCAACTCCTCCCACTTAGAAATCATGGAGGGTCTGAAATTGTCATCGTAGGTGCATGTCCTGTGAGAGACATAATCTAAAAATAAATCCAGAAATCACAATACTGTATCTGAAGTCTCTTTTATATAGACCTTAGTGGTCCCTAATACTGTATCTGAAGTCTCTTTTATATAGACCTTAGTGGTCCCTAATACTGTATCTGAAGTCTCTTTTATATAGACCTTAGTGGTCCCTAATACTGTATCTGAAGTCTCTTTTATATAGACCTTAGTGGTCCCTAATACTGTATCTGAAGTCTCTTTATATAGACCTTAGTGGTCCCTAATACTGTATCTGAAGTCTCTTTTATATAGACCTTAGTGGTCCCTAATACTGTATCTGAAGTCTCTTTTATATAGACCTTAGTGGTCCCTAATACTGTATCTGAAGTCTCTTTTATATAGACCTTAGTGGCCTATTTTCAATCCCCCCCTGTGGCTGTACTGCTCTATGTCCAAAAGATGGTGCTGTTGGTTCCCTTAATCGTCCCGGGTGGAAGCCCCCTTTGGTCTGTATTCTCATTTGGTAGTCCATAATATACCATGTGTTCCACAAAGCAGACAAGAATTGTTAGCTCGATTTATGCATTATTCTGATTTCCCATGCTATCATTATTCCTTCTATTTCTATACTGTGTATCGCTGCCTTATCACTCTGCTATTGCCTCTCAATCTAGTTCTTGTTTGAAAACCTGATACTTGTTCTCCCAGGAGTTGACTTACAGCTTGGAGCTTAGTCTCTGCAGTTAGTAGGTTGATGGCCTCTAATGCCCTCATCGTTTTAACAATTCCGCTGGACTTAATGACAATAAATCTGGAAGAACCATTTTCAACGTAAATTAATGTTTTGTTCCCAAGCCATTAATCATCACTGATGCAAAAAATGTGTCCACCTGATCATAAATCTCAAACTTCGCCTGTTCCTTCCAACATTTAATAGAATAGAATAGAATGCCTTTATTGTCATTATACACAAGTACATAGTATCTGTGCAATGAAGTTGGAGCAATCCCTTTTCAGTGTTGACACAAACAAATATAAAAAAATATAAGATAACAATATAAATATCAAAAATATAAATTCAAAAAATAAAGTGTAGGTAGTGCAGAGAAAGAAGGGGGCTGGTGCACAGTCCTGAGTCCGGAGAGCAACTGTGTACATATATAAAATAGCTTTGAATACAGATTGTGTGAAAGTAGATAAGTATTAACAAATAAATAAATATTGCACAGTAATGAAATAGAATTTTTAATATATTAAATATTGCACTGTATGAAATTGCACAGATTCCAGTGTCCTTTGAGGTATTTTATAACAGTATTACAGTATTGCACAGTCGGAGGGAAGAAGAAGATCCGTGCTCTGATGCACCTGTAGCGCCTACCTGAGGGCAACAGGTCAAACAGATCAGAGCGGGGTGGGAGGGCTGTCCTTCATAATGTTCTATGCTCTGCTAAGAAACCAAATTGATACATTTTTCTTGCCCTGCAACGGCATTTTTGTTAATTACTTTTTAGTTCTTTCAAATGTGTAGTCTGATGTTTTTGGTATCCATGGAAATGTGTCTGCCAGTGTATTTCCACCTTCGACTGGCCCATCATTCTCAAAACTGAGGCTCGGACATTTCTCCATCAGAACTTCTAAGGAGACATTTGGCATTAACGCGTTAAGATATGTCTAACATCTTTCCCTGACATTGCAATAATACAATAATGCGGAGATCCACCAATTAATGAACCCAAATGGATTACTTAAAGATGAACTGAACTGGAATTTGAATAATGGTGATATAACAGATGTATTTTATTTCTTCTCGCTGGTACAATTATTAAAATGGGTGAATTTGTTAAAAGGGAAAAATGGTAAGTTGAAAGTGTTGTTTTGTTACACGGGGCGCCGCCATGTTGGAATTCCACAATCTACTACATCACTGGCATGGTCAGCTACTCCGTGGCTAACTAGCACTAGCAGCGCAGCCATCGGAACAGCATACAAAGAGTCGGAGGCTAGCGGACATTTGGCTGAGGAAACGGAAACCAAGAAGTCTGGGGGGGTCATACTGTATTGCCCCTGGCTGCAGTAAGGAACTGTATAGGGCTAAGGCAGCTGGGGTTACGACACATTTCCACAGGCTACCTTTGACAAGGAAAAAAACAGTCCTCAACTCATGGCTAGCAGCTAGCTGCCTTAAAACGGGCTAGCCCTCCGACAGCCCCTGGATTTCGAGTCTGTAGCATTTTTAGTGACAGACTATTTGGAAAGCTGTGCTTCTGATACAACAGCGTCACTGGTGAGGTTAAGTCCAACAGACTGAAACCTGAGGCCTGCAGGCTCCAGTGCAGGGCAGACCGATAGACCACCAGACTGAAACCTGAGGCCTGCAGGCTCCAGTGCAGGGCAGACCGATAGACCACCGGCAAGTAACACCACCGATGCTACTTGCCACAGACAGGACGCTGAAACGCTCACGGCAGGCAGAGGACAGAGAGGTAGCTATGGTTACCTGTTATCAGCATACTATCAGAGGACAGAGAGGTAGCTATGGTTACCTGTTATCAGCATACTATCAGAGGACAGAGAGGTAGCTATGGTTACCTGTTATCAGCATACTATCAGAGGACAGAGAGGTAGCTATGGTTACCTGTTATCAGCATACTATCAGAGGACAGAGAGGTAGCTATGGTTACCTGTTATCAGCATACTATCAGAGGACAGAGAGGTAGCTATGGTTACCTGTTATCAGCATACTATCAGAGGACAGAGAGGTAGCTATGGTTACCTGTTATCAGCATACTATCAGAGGACAGAGGTAGCTATGGTTACCTGTTGTCAGCATACTATCAAGTCTACTAGGCAAAAGGCTGGATGTAACGTTGTTGTCACATACACAAAACGAACATATTCACTTACAAAAATAAAGCCCAACGTATAGGCTTTATAGCGTTCAACAAAACAGAGACTGACACACTGGGCATTACTTGGAATTGAGACACAACACCAAGCTAGATACCAAACGATCCAACCTAGGGAAAGGGCTACTAAATACGTTGGAAGCACTCTTATGACAAACTCCACAAGCTAGCACTTCGACCATAGACTGTATAAATAAACCAAGACTCCGACGATATCACAGATCGATAATAATGCGTTTACTAGCCGCTAACTAAACCACAGAATCCAACGTCCCTCTCTACCCCCCCTGAAGCTAGCTGATGTTCACCGTCTCAACTAAACCACAGAACCCAACGTCCCTCTCTACCCCCCCTGAAGCTAGCTGATGCCCTCCGTCTCGGGGCACATTGTTGATGCAGAAAATCTGCCAACTCTGCACCTGCCTAAAGTAAAATGTGACAAAACTTGTGAATCCTCGTAATCTATGATCAAACTGGGGTAACTCTCCTAAGTTCAGCTAACAAGCGATCCCATTGGATTAATTCGTCCAATTACATTTTCCATTTATCTGCCTCTATTTTCTTAAACGAACAGGACCTTAACCATGTTTTTTCTATTTTCTCTAAATGCACACGCTACATAAGCAGTCTATTTCCTAAAATGTATAATGTGCTTGGATACAATAAATGAGAGTGCATGACAGTAAGCTGCGACCACACACACACACACACACACACACACACACACACACAAACACACACACACACACAAACACAGATCCTGTCTCCCCCAAACGACACTGTACTGAAGGTGGAGCCTGAAACTGATCGTCCTCCATGTGGTGGTAGTTAGACACTGCAGGCCCCTCATCGATATTGTCAGCGTTCTAATACTAACAAACGCAATTTTTGTGTTGCTTAAAAAAGCTATATTCATTTTTTAATTAAAATTTTTAGTTATCAACTTTTGTTTTTTCAGTTCAGTTCATCTTTAAAGGACCTGACGCATCTTGAGTTTTCCTTAAAATCTCAGGCAAAGTCAGTGGTTTATCTAAGACTCTCTTCATCAAAATGAACAAGAGGCACTTTTCC